>CAHIKZ030000281.1:232500-265000 GCA_903632075.3 Acanthosepion pharaonis | reverse complement strand
TTCCTATTCTTATTCTTATACCGGTTCTTATTCCTATTCTTATTCTTAAAATTCTTCTTCTTCCTATTCTTATTTCTTATTCTATTCAAATTCTTCTTCCTATACTTATTCCTGTTCTTATTCCTATATTTATTCCTATTCTTATTCTTATACCGGTTCTTATTCCTATGTTCTTATTCCTATTCTTATTCTTATAATTCTTCTTCTTGCTATTCTTATTTCTAATTCTATTCATAATCTTCTTCCTGTTCTTATTCCTGTTCTTAATCCTATTCTTATTTTTATTCCTATTCTTATTCTTATACCGGTTCTTATTCCTGTTCTTATTCCTATTCCTATTCTTTTTCTTATTCCTATTTCTATTGCTATTCTTACTTATCTTATTCCTGTACTTATTCCTATTCTTATTCTTATTATACTTATTCTTATTCCTATTCTTATTCTTATTATACTTATTCCTATTCGTATTTTCATTCCTATCATTCTTATTCTAATTTTTATTCTTTTGCAGCAGAGTAGATAGCTGGAAATATTTAACTACGCACGATGAAAATGTTTCCAAAATAACATAGTTTGTGATTAAATCATCACAGTTCATTACAAACACTTTACCCGTAGAATAAAACATTACTGTAGGCGCCTCTAAAGATTCGCGAAAAAATGACCATACCATGATGTAAAAATACTCCAAACGAAATAAAAACAAAATTTTATCGTCAAAATATTTATGGTATTATTTAGAGGAAAGAACAAAGACTTTTGTGATTATTAAATTAATGTTTTTTAGAACCTTCAAAATTTTGGTTACTTATTTTTTTTTTTTTTTTTTTTTGCTTCAGCGGCGTACTATAAATTAATATAAGAAATTTTAGCATATTTTTGTGTTGAAAAATATTGATTTGGAATTTTTTTTCAAAAATCCGATAACTGTCGGATATTTATAAAACTTTCAGGAGTTATTCACAAATAAATTACATTAAATTAATTTAGTATATATATATATATATATATATATATATAAAAAAAATAAACGACTTCCGGTAAAATAACCGCCAAATAGACTACCTACAATGCACCACCGTCTCGTCTATATACATTGCGGAGAAAAATAACAGCACACGTGGCCTAGCAATTGCGTCTAGCATGAAACAGACTGTCGCCTCTAAGTGTTGATTCAAAGTTCACTTATATATATATATATATATATATATGAAAAATATAGGTTTAAGTTATGTTATATTTATGGGGTAAAGTGTGCAATATCAGAGAGGGGGAGAGGGAGAGAGTGCGTATGTAAATATAAAAGAGAACATTGAAGTCAACACTCAGAGACGACAAGCAAACGCTATTATCGGGCCAATACAATTTCCAATTAAAAAAAAACATGTGTTACTATTTTTAACCATATACAATAATTTTCTCTTATTTAAAGTACATAACGACTACTTTTGTGGCAAATTTAAAACAATACCAAGAGGTCCCCTAAAATTTTCAACTGTATGCTGTATATATATATATATATATATATATATATAGAGAGAGAGAGAGAGAGAGAGAGAGAGAGGGGGGCTACAGTTGAAAAGTTTGAGGACACATCTGGTAATGTTTTTAATTGGCCACAAAAATAGTTGATTTGTACTTTAAATAAATGAAAATTATTATAAATGGTTAAAAATGTGAGACATTATTTTTTTATTAGAAATTTTATTATGACGAAAAGACAAATAGCATTTTAAAATTGAATTTTGCTCTCGCCAAAATATCCTATTTTAAGACATTTTTTTTATGTTTATACGTTTCTTTTTATAGATACAAATATTTAAGTAAATTCTCTGTTTACAATAAACAGTATTAACAACATTTACCGGCCTGAATGTCCGAGAAATTTTCATAAAAAATATACGTCCTCCGACATCAGCAGGGTTAGGGTTAAACAAAATATATGGCCTGACCTATCTTTCAATGAATTAGTATGGAATGAATTGGATTGGAAATTACAAAGAGAATACTCAAAGAGTGAGAGTGAGATTTTCATCGCTTGAAGAATACTTGGGAAAATTTTATATCGGCATGGTTAGGGTTAAACAAAATATATAATCTCACCTCTCTTTCATTGAATTAGTATAGGATGAATTAGATTGGAAATTACAAAGAGAATACACACAGAGCGAGCTTTTCAGTGCTTGAGAAATAGTTTGGAAAGTTTTGCATCAACTTTTTTTTTCAAGAATTGTTGGAAATAATGACTGGAATTTTTTAAGCTGTAATTAAGCCAGGTGATGTTTTTATTGACAAAAACAGAATATGATGCTGTCACGTTTTTTTCTGAAAATAAAAGCACATAAGTAAAATAGTAGTTAATAAAATTATATATAAATTATATATATGATAAATAGTTACAAAATAGAGCTTTATGCTATTGTGGTTAAAAGTGTTCAGTATCAGAGACAGAGTCTATGCAAATATCAGAGTGGAATCTATGGTCAGGAGCAAGCGGCAACAATCTGCTTCCTGCTTGAATGTAATCTTCAGGCCATGTGCGTTTCATTCTGGGTTGACTATATTCAGAAGAGTTGTTTATTATAGGTTGTAAACTCTATGGTAATATACGAAATGGCTACGTTTTAAATTATTCTACAGGCTTGTCGGAATAAGCGTATGTAGTAGTTTGTATTTAATTCATAGAGTTTCTTTAACCTTCATTCATTATTAATTATTTGTTTTTTTTAATATTACTATTTACATTTGTTATGTGTTTATTCGTAGATTGTTGATTTTGTTTTATTATTTACTTAATCTGTTTATTTGTTTGTTTAGATATAGACATGTAGCTATGAACAGACTGAGATAGATAGATAGATAGATAGATAGATAGATAGATAGATAGATAGATAAGCAGGAAGAGACTGATATAGATAGATAGATAGATAGATAGATAGATAGATAGATATGAAGAGACTGAGTTAGAGAGAGGTAACTGAGATATATAAACAGAATTGACATATATTGAGATAGATAGATAGATAGATAGATAGATAGATAGATAACATATCTGTCTCGTTCTGTTCATATCTATCTATCATAACTATTTTGAAATTTTACTTACATTGGCAGATATATAAGAATAAAGTGAGATAGATAGATAGATAGATAGATAGATAGATAGATAGATAGATAGACAGACAGATAGATACATAGATAGATAGATATGAAGAGACTGAGATAGATAGAAGTGACTTAGATATATAAACAGAATTGACATATTGATAGATAGATAGATAGATATGAAGAGACAGACAAATAGAGAGATAGACTTGATTTACTTATATAGACAGAATTGACATATATTGATAGATAGAAGTGTTTTACATAGATTTATATATATCTATATATATTTATATATATACATATTTAGAAATGACTGGTAGAAGTGACAGATATATAGATAGAATTAACATATATATATATATATATATATATATATATATATATATATATATACATATAGAGAGAGATAGGTAGAAGTGACTAAAATATATAGATAGAATTGACATATATATAGATAGATAGGTAGAAATGACTTACACATAGAGAAAGAATTGACATATATTGTCAGATAGATGGATAGATAGATAAATATGAAGATACTGAGATAGATAATAGATAAAAGTGACTTACATATATATGTATAGATAGACAGATATATTTAAGTGTTTTAGACATACAGATATAATTCACGCACACACAAATATATATATATATATATATATATATGTGTGTGTGTGTGTGTGTCTCTGTGTGTGTGTGTCTGTGTGTGTGTGTCTGTGTGTGTGTAAAGATAGATAGAAATGTAGATAGATAGAAGATATATCGATAGAACTGACATATATTGACAGATACATAGGATTGGTATAAATATAGAAATCGATTGATAGATAGATCCAAATAAAAGTGACATAGATCGATCGAAATAGATAGTGATAGATAGAGAGAACTGACTGATATATATATATATATATATATATATATATATATATATATATATATATATATATGTGTGTGTGTGTATATAGATAGATAGATAAATAGAACTGACACATATATACATATTGTATATGTATATATATATAGATATATATATAATAATTTGACATATATATATATATGTATACATATAGATTTAATTATATATAATTTGACATATGCATATATATATATATATATAAAACATATATATATATATATAGTTGATGTTTATTCATAAATTATGTTATCTATATATCTACATATATCTTTCTATCTATATATATATATATATATATATATATATATATATATATATATGTCGATATATAGACATAACATAATTTGCGAATAAACATCAACTATATATATATATATATATATATATATATATATGTCGATATATAGATAACATAATTTACGAATAAACATCAACTATATATATATATATATGTCGATATATAGATAACATAATTTACGAATAAACATCAACTATATATATATATATATATATATATATATATATGTCGATATATAGATAACATAATTCACGAATAAACATCAACTATATATATATATATATATATATATATAGATAGATAGATAGATAGATAGATAACATAATTTGCGAATAAACGTCAACTATTTTTTGGGAGAACGGAATTACTCTTGTTTTTTTTTAGGTCCCTCTCTTTAAACATTTAACTGCCACCCCCATTATATATATATATATATACACGTGTGTGTGTGTCTAGTTGTAATTACAGAGGGCGATTTGAACAATATCCACTGTCCCGTTATTATCCTGTTTATCTGCGAAAGTGTCCGCTCTTCTTTGTCTTAAAACAATTACCCCCAAATTATAACAAGTAAATAAAGGCGGAACTCTCACGAAATTATTCTAACTTTGTTTTCTCAACTCATTTCTTTCTTGTTCAATATCGACTTTTATTTTCCCTTGTCATCAAAATGGACACATTTTTATTCATTTTTCTCTATCTCTTCTTTGGTCTTTTGGGGTTTTTTGTTGTTTTTTTTTCAGTTGGCGCGTAATTGCTATCTCCAAATATGCTAACACATAAAATTTACTCCTTTTTTTTGTGCGTGTCTTTTTCGATAATATTCTTGTGTATCTGTGTTTAATTTTTTGTGTGTGTGTGTGTGTGCGTGTGTGTGTGATGGGGGCGGTTATTACTTTATGAGGATGTAGATTCGTTTAAGAACGCACCAGACGAAATAACATTTAGTCGTATATTAAATATAACTCTGGTCGACAACAACAAATAGCAAAAATAAATAAATAAATATATGTAAGTGCCCACACTACTTTTTATCCATTTTTGAAGTCGACAACGACAATGACGTCAACAACACCAACAAATACAAAATTCAGAATAAAGCATAATATCCCGTCACTTCAGAAGTCCGCGTTGCTTGGCCCTGCAAATATATCTACGATATTTGCTCGCCCTTCTCTTAGTCAGTAACTATGTTAGCAGAAGCGTTATGCCCTGTGACTTCTTTCTGTGACTTGTCCCCTCAGGGCGTAGATGTTCATGGCTCTCCACAACGTCCTCTCCTTTGTAGCTCTTTAACTGTTGTCTTTCTGTTATTTCTCCTAAATTTTGTCCACGCTATGCATCCTTTTACGTCTGTCCCTCTTGCTTTTAATCTGTCCTGTGTGTATCAGATATTCCTAGACCCCTTTTCTCGTTCTGTACCTCCCCTGCCTAAGAAATATAATGAACCCTTCCGTTTTTACTAGTAGGAAAGTCAAAATAAAAGTTTTTAGCGTGAAGGAGAAAGTTTACCTAATAATAAAAAGGGGACAATTCTACGTTGTATAATGATTAGCAAGCACCTTTCGTTAGATCAGACACGACTGGGTGGTGAGTTCAAGAAGCGTGTTGGTGCTCTACACTATCGGCTTTCTGCCACATCTAAGCTATGCATAGAAAATCATTTAGGCACCTCGAAGCAAATTACAACGGAGTAATGAGTTCGATCCTCACTGGTGGCCACGGTACATACGGCCTTGTAACTATTACAACACCAACATAATAAGAAGAACAGAACAATAATATTACTAAAATAATCATATAATATTCATCGGTACCATGTCATCCGTTCTTTTTTCTTGCTATTTTTATAATCGGAATCACTCCAAGCGAAAAAGTCATGATATTATAATAACATATATATATATATATATATATATATATATATATATATAAAAGCATAACTCTGAATTTAAAAACCCTATATATATATATATATATATATATATATATATATATATATATATATATAAAGCATATATATATATATATATATATATATATATATATATATATATATATATATATATATATATATATATATATATATATATATCACAAACCATAATTTAAAAAACCCTATATATATATATATATAATAACTCTGAATTTAAAACCCCTATATATATATATATATATATATATCATAATGCATAACTCTGAATCTAAATCCCTATATATATATATATATATATATATATATATATATATATATATATAATAACTCTGATTTTAAAACCCTATATATATATATATATATATATATATATATATATATATGCCATAAAAGTAAAACTCTGAAATTAAACCCCTATATATATATATATATATATATATATATATATACTATATATATATGTATATACCATAAAGTATAACTCCTGAATTTAAACCCACTCTCTCTCTCACTCCTCTCTCTCTCTCTCTCTCGCCCAGTCTGAAAAAAAACTGAATGCTAATTTCCTCGAACACTCAGCCTCATGAGCCATATACCAAAACTTACCCGGACACTGATAAATTGTTCTACTTGTCAGGATCAGTACGGAAATAGCACCCCCCCCAAAAAAAAAACAGTGCGACAATAGAGGAAGGATTTATATTCAGAATCATTTCAGCAGAAGTATGTTCACGTTTGATAAAGAGCATAAACAAAGAAACCTATACTGCCACCAAACCGCCTGCATACGGATAGAACATTAATCCAGTAAATATCCAAAAACAGAAAAAGGTGTAAGACAAGGATGTACCTTCTCGCCGGACTTATTCGAAATATACAGTAACGCAATTCTAAGAGCATTCATTGTTGGCGGCCGCAATCTTTCAACGTGAGATATACAGATGACCTAATGCTGATAGCAGATACAAAAAGGAAACAAGAAAACCTATAGAATGTAGAGAAGGAAAGAACGAAGAAAGGACTAAACATCAATTACAGACCGATTGTATGCATGGTTGCTAGCAAAAGGGAGAGCCCAACATGCAAATTACAAATCGGGGATACCAAAATGAAACAAGTTCAATAATTTAGAAATCTTGGAAGTCTTTTAACAGCAGACGAAAAGAATTATTCAGAAACTGAACTGTTACATTATAACGACCCTCCTATAGGACAGTGAATGTTGGACTATACCCTCAAAGACGAAGAAGTGAATTGAGGCAACAGAAATGTGGTTCTACAGGAATATGCTTAGGATTCCATAGGCCGAAAATGTGAGTTTTAGAGAAAATGGAAGCAAAAAGTGCACTTATACTTGGCAACAGGAAAATAGCTTCTAGGGTATACAGTGAGGAAAGACGGCTTGGAAAATGCAATACTCAGAGGACTAGGCTTGGAGAACAGAGGAAATAGCTCATAACCTACCGAGAGAGCGTGAGTAAATGGATGGCACAATAAGGTTTAAGAGAGACAAGAAAATACAAAATGCATTAAAAGGACAGGAAATTGCGTGAATTTGTTTTTCTGGTGTAAGTTTTGAAGTAGAGTGTGGAATTGGTTGATATCACCCCATGAGGATTTCCAGAAAATGAAGCAATCATCTAAGTATCTTTTCCAAGATTTAGTGAGCACGAGTATACATACATACATACATATATATATATATATATATATATATATATATATATATATATATATATATATATATAAAAAGAAAGAACAGCAAGATATATAATCTGGTGTTCTTATAGATAATTTTATTTTTACAAAATAGCGCTCAATGTAAATTTACAGAGCATTAATATTATAAATTAATTGATTTAAAATATGTTTTTTTTTTCGCTACACAGTTCTAACCATGTTTCAAAAATGGAAGCTAAAAGCCCCGAATTTAATTTTTGTGATTAAATTAAGACATTAGTTCCATTTCATCCTCAAGTGAATTTTGGAGTAACTTTTTAACTTGAGGATGAAATGGAACTAATGTCTTTAATTAATCACAAAATTAAATTCGGGGCTTTTAGCTTCCATTTTTGAAACATGGTTAGAACTGTGTAGAAAAAAAACATATTTTAAATTAATTAATATATATATATATATATATATATATATATATATATAGTTTTAAAAACTAGGAAACCATTGATTTTAATATTAAAAGTCTCTAGAGCCCTTTCAGCCAACATCTCATCAGGAGACAATCGTTGGATCAGCGAAATGAATAATAGCGATATTGAAGAGCAAAAAAGAGGGGGAAACACACTAAAATAACGAACAAGTATATATACTTGTAACGAGGGAAGGGTTATCGTGTAAATAAATAGCGAGGGACAGTTAAAATAAAATATCCCCAACAGATTTAGAGACCTTATAAATTCTTTCTGCCGGCAGAGAGAAGGTTTTCTAAATCCTATACAGACCGATTCTAAAATCTTCAAATGATTATTGAATCGGCTGTATGAATAATTCTAAACCACTCTTTTTTTATACAACTTGGCACAAGCTATATTCTCAACTAAATGTTGAGCAATAGCCGATTCCATATTCATGGGGAAGATAGCATATTCTATCTATCTTACCAAGTCGTATTTGGAAGGAACGTGCTGATTAATTCTAGTTTTTTCAAATGCAAGGTTGTACGCCCACATAACCAGCAGCACACTGGCAATTAAATTCATATACTAAATTACTCAATTTGATGTAGGGCAATACATCCTTGCGAAAAGACGGAAACGCAGACCTAGTTTGAAAAATGCTACGTAAAGCAACTGATGGGAAACAACCGGAAACCAACTTGCTAACCTGCTTAATTAAGCCCTGACCACTATCCCCAATCCAGGGAATCTTCAAATAAACCGGACATTTAGAAGGCCCCTGGATTTTAGGGGAATGAAATTCCTTAGTTTTCTTACTTATAATGTAGTCAATAAGGGCCTCCGGATAGCCGTTACTAAGGAAAATCTCCCTAATGTTCCCAAATTCACGGTCCAATCTAATCTTTAAGCGCTCTATATACTAAGGTTTTAACGAGATTAATTTTCCTTGATGCAGGAGCAAATGAACGCCAATTCAAATAAAGTCCAGTAAAGGTGGGTTTACGATAAATGCTAGTAATAAAACCACCTCTACTGCGTTCAACAAAAACATCCAAAAAAGGCAGACAATTGTCTTTCTCCCCTTCCATAGTGAAAGACAAACCATTATGTAAGGAGTTGAGCTCATTAAAGAACTCAACAGCCTCACTTTTATTAGAGAATGTTGCAAAGGTGTCATCGACATATCTAACGTAAACAAATGGTTTAGACACTTTGCCGAAAAGTAACATTTCATGGTAGCCCACAAAAATATCAGCCAATGCAGGGCCAAGGGGACTGCCCATCTGGACCCCATCCACTTGACTATACATAATATTGTCAAAACTGAACTCCACCGAACTAGTACATAGTATCATGAGTTCTATAAATATATCCTTAGGAAAAGGAGGTGGAGCAATGTTACCTTCGTATAAAAAAGTCTGCACAGATATCAATAGTTTCCCTCAATGGTACGTTAGTAAATAGACTGGAAACATCAAAGGAACACATAAAATCAGTCTCAGGGCAAGACTGTATGGCCTGTAGGCGTTCAACAAACGTGAACGAATCAGGTATACAATGCTTAGCAAAAATGTTTGGACCGGTTGTATGACCTGCAGAAGCCATTGAGCCAAAGAATGTTGGGATGAACCAATCATTGAAAGTATTGGTCTCAATGGAACGTCCTTCTTATGAACTTTTGGAAGACCATAAAGCCTTGGTCTAAAGGGAACCAGAAGGTCTAATCCTGTCATAAGTCTCTTTAGAAAAAGTAACCTTTTCTAAACAAGTATAATAGACGTTTCTGAATTTTAATTTCATTTCTGTACGTGTTGTCACATGTTTCAACTGGACCAATTTTTTTGAACTTTTCTGAATCATTCAAAATAGTCAACATCTTTTGGATGTAATCTACCCGGTCCAGTAGAACAACGCCAGCACCCTTGTCCGGTTTACAAATATAAATATCATTATTAGATTTCAATGATTTAACAACCTTAAATTGAGTTTTTGACCAGACAAAATCAAAAGAGTCAATAGAAGAATTACAATAACGATAAGCCAAGTCTTTCAACCTTGACTTCAATGTAATAACGTGATCCGATGAACAAGGAACATGGTGTTTAAGTTTGGAGAACAACACCTCAAATGCTGCCAGTGTCTCCTCTTTATCAATCTTAATCGGAGGAATACAAAATTGCAAGCCCCTCGACAAGATTGCACTTTCACTCTTTGAAAGGTGAAAACTTGAGTAATTGAAAATATGCTTACCTTCAGTACCAGAGTCACAACCATATCTGGAACGAATAAGCAATGTAAGCTGTTTTTCAAATTTCGTGTTAACACGTTGTTTGGCAAATGCATCGCCATTAGCCAAATATTTACAGAAACGAAAAAAAATAGCGAGGGACAGTTAAAATAAAATATCCCCCAACAGATTTAGAGACCAAAAAAGTCAAAGAAGGACAAAAAACTTTTAACTTTAAATAGACAACCATGTCTGAAGTTAATATAAAACTCAAGTTGCTTCAGCGACTTATTAATCTCATCTTGAATAAACGCCCGCTCAATTGTCAAACTAGGTCTAACCTTCGAGTGAAAAATTCTTTTGGAAATGAAGAGTGGTGCTACGTCTTGTTCTAAACAGGAACGTAGGAAAGAGATACATAGTCTTAATGACCTAATTTTACTCTTAATCGTAGTAGATTATTCAATTCTTTAATTTGTTGATGGGAGTACCTCTTCCTAAAATAAATACTGAAGAGGTGCCAAGCCCTGCGGAACAGCTGCTCCTGGCCACGCCCTTCCATTGCACCAGAGTTAGGGATCGGTGCTCGCTTCGAGGCCAGCGCAACCGACGGCTCGGGGAATTTTTGTTCCTTGCCCGGGTGCACGCGGTCGGTCTCCCCACATTAAACCGACCTTGTGTCACAACCTGACCTCGTGGGGGTTGAGTAAATATCTACTTATCATCTCTCAGTTGCGTCTCTGTCTTTGGACAGAGTGCGCTCAGGGGCTTCTTTGTTAAAGGTCAGAGGGGCAACTGACGAAAATCCTACTGAAGAGGTGCCCAGCCCCGGGGAACAGCTGCTCGAGGCTGCGCCCTCCCATTGCACAAGATGGAGGTATCGGTGCTTGCATCGAGCCAGCGTAACAGATGGTTGAGGGAAATTTTTGTTCCTGTCTTGGGCGTACGCGCTTTGGTCCCCACCTAAAAATAGAAATTATGTCACATCTCGTCCTACTGGGGGAGGGGACAGAGTAAATACCGTGTAAATTAGTATAAAGTAAAGTTGGGGCTTTTTAATCTCAGAATTCGTGGAAGAATTGCTCTCTAGTTTCGCATTTATTTATATAGATTCCATATTATTAATTAGCTCTGTTTTTCTTACTCTTCAAATGTTAAATGTGTAACTAATTCTAATTTTTTATTTTCCCATCTTTACACTATATTAATTTTATCCTATAAATTGTCTCCTCTTCTGTCACCCATGAAATAAAAATAATTGTTTGTACGGAAAATATGGATCTACGTACATCAAATCGTCTTTAAATTAAGTAACAGCAGAAGAATTATCATTGAACTTTTAAAAGATGAGCATAAAAATTAATTCAATATTTAAATGAAGCGATCAATTTTGAGTTCTTCTGTAATTTATTGATGCCTATCGCATCTACTCCTCCCAAGAGTCCTCTCCAGGAGCTAACTTAAATGGCGACCGATAGGGCGGCTTTTAAGCTAGATTAAAATCTTAGCTACATTAAGATTGTAAGTTAGCTGCAAATTTGGATATAAAAGGAAAATAAGAGTTACTCCCCTAGAACCATGAAAGCAATGATAATGGCTAGTATAATATATTACTATATATTTTTAATCTAGCATAATTTGGCAACCCTGAATCTGGGCTAAACGAAAATCGTTCCCTGCGCCTAATTTTTCTAGGGCTTTTTAATGAGCTATGGATCATTAAAATCGGACCAGTGGAAGCAGAGGAGTTACTTGGACACACACACGCACTCGTACAAATACACACACATACACTGTATTATATATATATATATATACATATATATATATATTATATATATATAAGATGGAGTCTTTCTTTCGTAACAATATCTTCTTGGGTTTTGATTTCTTTTTCTTTGCATTGCGTGCTGTAGAGTATTTTGGTGTTATCCATTAATATTTGTTTTATGTTGATAGTTTAGCCACAAACTTCGAGGGTAATACTCAACACCTTATCTGGAAACTGGAAAATAGAATAAAAATTAAACAGACTTTGTCGGTGCTTTTTAATCAAACTCATATATATATTTGTGTGTGTGTGTGTGTGTGTGTGTGTGTGTGTGTGTGTGTGTGTGTGTGTGTGTGCTTTTTCTTTTTCACCTTTCCGTCGTAAATTTCTAGTCACTTGACAGGCTATATATTTATATATACGTCTAATCTTTCCATTTCGATTTGGTAATAGATTAACTGTTTCTTCCTCCGTACCCGTCTCTTTTTCTTTCTCTCTCTCTTTTACTCTTTCTCTCGGTCTTTCTCTCCTGGTGTTACCCACCTTCTTTCCAACATTCTTTCTATCTCTATTTCTTCCTCTCTATCTGTTTCGCCCTCTCTCTCTCTCTCTCTCTCTCTCTCGTAATCGAAGCTGTCGAATTAAGATTTGTCAGGCTTCTAAAAATAGCTTCTGCCGTTCCCAGCGTGAATCGTCGCCGAAGAAATTGCTTTTCACAGACGCACCTCCGACTTCAGACTGACGAGTTGGACATCACAGAAAATAGGAGAGCAGTAAAGGAAGACTGACGAGCAAAAGTTCCGCCAAAGAAAAATTGCACGTGTGGCTTTTCACTTTAACTTTCACTTTCACTTTTACGAAAAGCAAAACTTTGCAAGATGTCTTAGATCTTCCAGATTTTTTGTTCCTTTAAGGAAATTCTTTCCCTTTAGCTATCTCCGAAATCACGTCAACCTTGTTAAGTTATAGTTATTAAACTCTTTCAGAATTGGAATATTTTTTTCTTCTTCTTTTATGAGTCGTGTACATTCAACTTTCTATCGTTTGTCGCCATAAGTATTACGAAAATGAGTAGAGGTTTATACCTTGTCTCCTGTTAAGGATTGGTTTTCTAGTTTCTTCTAAAATCTACTTCATCTCTATACTTACAATGTCTCCGACTGAACGCTGAAGCTTTATTGTATAATTATTTTTTTCTTTCCTAATGGGAGTAGATGGAGTCACCTTTCCTCGACGTTTTAAACAACATATGTTTATCCCTTGTTTCTTGTTTAGGATTACGTTTCTGTTTCCCTCTAAAATGTACTTCGACTCTATACTTCTAAAGTCACCCTCTGAACTTTGAAATTTTATTATCTAATTGATTTCTTTTTTTATTCCCTGCGAATAGGAGTAGATAGTTTCGCTTATCATCCGGTTCGCACCCCTCTCCAGTCTTTTGCGAAGGAGTAGAATCTTATCCCTATGTTCCCTGTTTAGGAATGGCTTTCCGATTCCTTCTAAAATCTACTTCAACTCTATACTTCTAACGTCTCCGCCTAAAATGTTTAACTTTTTATTTAATATTGAATGACCATTTCTTTTCTCAACAGGAGTAGATAGGTTCACCTATCGTCCGGTTCGCCCTCCTCTGTGGTCTTTTGAACAGGCGTAGACACTTATCCCCTGTTCCCTGTTTGGGATTCGCTTTCCGATTCATTCTAAAGTCTACTTCAACTCTATACTTCTAAATTCTAAAGATTATTATTATTATTATTATTATTATTAAAGATTATTATTATTAAGATTATTATTATTATTATGGAAAGATTATTATTATTAAATATAATTATTATTAATATTATTATTATTATTATTATTAAAGATTATTATTATTAAAATTATTATTATTAAGTCTATTATTATAACAGTGGAAAGATTATTAAGATTATTATTATGATTATTATTACGATGGAAAGATTATTATTATTAAATATAATTATTATTAAGATTATTAAAGATTATTATTACTAAAATTATTATTATTAAGTCTATTATTATAACAGTGGAAAGATTATTAAGATTATTATTATTATTATTATTATTATGACCATGGAAAGATCATTATTATTATTAAATATAATTATTATTAAGATTATTATTATTATTACAATTGAAAGAATATTATTAAAGATTATTTTTATTAAGATTATATATATATATATATATATATATATATATATATATATATATGGAACTAATGCTTTTAATTTAATTTCAAAATTAAATTGGGGTTTTAGCTTCTATTTTTGAAACATGGTTGGAACTGTGTAGCGAAAAAACCATATTTTAAATCAATTAATATATATATATATATATATATATATATATATATATATATATATATATATATATATATATACTATTAAGATTATTACTGTTATTAGTATTATTATTTTTATTAAGATTATTATCATTACTATTCTTACTTTTATGGTGGAAAAGAATATTATTCTTAAATATTATTGTTAACAGTATTATTATTATTATTATTATTATTATTATTATCACGGTAGAAAGGTTATTATTATGAAAGATTATTATTATTACCTTTGAAATATTTCAAATTTATTATTATCAAAGTTATTATTGTTATTATTAATACGGGGAAAGATTTTATTATTAAAGATTACTATTATCAGGATTATGACAGGAAAAATATAATTATTATTATTAAATGTTATTATTATTAAGATTATTTTTATTATTATGATGGAAAAGATTATTATTATTATTACGATGGAAAATACTATTATTAGAGATAATTATTACTAAGATTACTATTATTATTAAAAATTATTATTATTATTAAGAATATTATTATTACGGTGCAAAGATTATTATTTTTAAATATTATTATTATTAATAATTTAATGGTATCACTGTAAAAAGATAATTATTAAAAATTATTATTTGTTGTGTGTGTCCTCCCTCTAACGAGTCTATGTTGGACTCTTCCGCCTACTAAAAGATTAGTAGGAGAGAAGGCCTAGGGGGAACACTCGTTCATTTTTGTCGAACTCTCTGCCTTGAGCAGAGAGGAACCCGGACGAGGCTTTGTCGAAGGGCAAAGTTTCGTCCCTGAACCCGTTTATGTGGGTTCTAAGGGAGTATTTTTGGACGAGCCTACGGGTTCGGAGAACCTGCGGTAAACTCGGCCTTGTGCCACATATATCCCTCGTGGTGATGGGATGTCCTTTTAAATATTAAAAGTCGAATAGATTGTTCTACTGAGCTGTGACTGTTCGCAGCTGCTGTCGAACTCTCTGCCTTGAGCAGACAAGAACTCGGACGAGGTTTTGCCGAAGGGCAAAGTTTCCTGCGGGGAGGTAGACAGGCCCGGACCCTTTTATACGGGTTCTACGTGAATATTTTTGACTGAGCTTACGGACTTGGGGAACTCACGGTAAACTCGGCCTTGTGCCACATACAACCTCGTGGGGTGAGGGCTGTTACATATTAACAGTCGAATAGATTGGACGCTAGGACAACCGACACACATTCACTAGTCGTGTAATACTCTTCTGTTGTACTTACTGTATAATATATGATATATATGCAACACTTGTTTTGTTATTTCTTTAACCATATACTTGGTCACAACATCTTGGCGACGAAGTATTCGAAGAAACGGAATTCACGTTAAATCATAAAAAAAAGTTTCCAGTGTCTACAACAATGGTGAAGAAAGGAATTCTAATCAAACTCTACGACAAAAGGGTATCCAATGTTAATTACAACACTGTCAGTGAAAAAAAAAGATAACTCCTCAAAACAATAGGATTTCTACAAGTTCAATTCAGTGGTTGGGTAGAAGGTTGGTGAACCTTGTTATTTTTTTCCATTCCAACAAGTCAGTAAAAGAACTGTACAAGTCAAACAGACTTATTGTTTTAAAATTTTACCCACTCTCACGCTCTCATTTTTTTTTAGTAAAAGACGCGTATAATTCAAACAGACTTATTGTTTTTTATGAAGGTAAAGAGAAGAAATCCCCCCCTCTCATTTCTTAATTTTACGTACCACCGCAGAAAAATGGACGAATTTAAACGTGCGATGCTAGAGTTGATGAAATTCCAACTAAAACAAGCAGAATACCAGAAAAGAGATTTGAGGAATTGCACCTAGAAATTCAGGTTAGACAACAGAAACTGGAAGAAATGCTACTTCAAACAGAGAATGAATAAAGTCACTTGTATAATCGATCCATCAAAAGCCAAAATGAGGACAACGAAAACGCATTCTCTCAAAATTCTATATGGAGTGCTATTGAAAACTTCACGTTTGCACCTGAAGAAGAAATTACATTCGCTTTGTACTTTAAACGTTACGAGAACTTATAAGATACTAGCAGTAGAGCCCGGCGTTGCCCGGGGATGTAACAGTAAGAGATAGATCAAGTATCGACCATCATAAAGACTGAAAAATAAAATTGACAAAGATTATTGTTTAAAGTTGACGAACACGCATGTCTTAATTACTTTTTTTTTGTTTTGTTTTGTTTTGCTTTTTTTTTCTTACGAATTGATCAAACCCAAACTCAAACAAAAACATTGTTTTCAATCGTTATGAGTCTACCGATTGAATAGAATTTTATTATAAACAATTGTCTTGTAAATGGAATTTTTAAAGCATTCTGAATGTAAAAAGAAAAAAAAAAGTGTGCAAGAAACACTACCTGCCAAAAACAAAAAGTGAAGTTTTGTTGAAATCGGTTGAAAAATGTAGGAAATCCGATCCCATATATAAACGAACACACAAACAACCTGGGTTTTATAATAAGTATAACTCGATATGAGTTGTCCCCCTTTCATTCTCGTGATGCCTCTTAATTGTGTTTTCAAATTGATTTAGTGCAAAAACAATTGTGTTTTCCGATTTTTTGGCGCTATCAGAACCACCGCAAGGTAATTTTACGTAGTCCTGTGAAGTTTTGTTCAAATCGGTTGAAAAATGTAGAAAATCCGATCCAATATATAAACGTACAGACACACGCACGCACACACAACCTGGGTTTTATAATAAGTATGATGGATTGTGTAAGCTGGGCTGGCCATGAAAAGGTTCGCCTACTTTTCAGGAAATTAGTCACAGCAGAATATACTAAGTCTGTTAACTATATTTTGCCTAAGTAAACCAGTGACTTGAAATTTAAAGAGGCGGTTCAATCATTAACAGAACTCTTCAGTCCAAAAACGTCACTGCTCCATAAGCGCTGGGAATGCATGAATCTCACCCGCAAAGAAGACGAAGGTTATACTACTTTCGCGAGTGTAGTCAATAAATACTGCGATGATTTCAAATTGGCACAGTTAAGCGCCAATAATTTTAAATGCCCGATTTTGATCCAAGGTTTGATTTAAGCGAAAGACACCGGAATACGTTGTAGGGTACTCAACAAGCTTGAAAACGAGTCCGACGTTATTTACAACAAGTTGCCTAATATTGTCAACGTTTCGTGAGCGTCAGAGATTATTCGTAAAACATCGAATAGAGTGGCGTAGTTCACATTAAACAAATTAAAACAGGGTCAACCAAAAAATAATAAAGTTACTTTGCCGTCAAGACCATGTTTCGGAGGTGGTTAATTACATTGGTATAGAGATTGTCCTTTTAAAGATAAAAATGTTTTAATTACGATAAATTGGGACACAAAAGTCCTCACTACAGGATTATGAACAAGACAAAAAAAAAAGTTTTGTAAAAATTACCAAGTCTGATGAACCAGAAAGTCGTGACATCAGGAAATATATCGAAGTGCAAACATTTAACAAAAATATAAGGCTAGAGTTTGATTGGGTTCAGACTTATCCATAATTAATTATCAAACGTGGAAAAAAACTGGGTAAGCTGATTTTAAGAACGAACCGAATAGCTAAAAGTGTAACTGGCGACCCTATTAAGTTTATGGGCGAACTTAAACGAACGTGTCATTCAAAGGTAAAACTTTAAAACTAAAGGCGTATATTATGAAGAATACAGATAATTTGTTCGGGACTGATTTGTTAGAAAAGTTTCAAATTTGGGATATGCCGATTAACTCATTATGCCAAAAAGGCGAAAATTTGACCGATGAAGCAGAAAAGTTGAAAGGTAAACTTAAAAGATATATTCCCCACGTGTTCAGTGGAGGACTAGGAAAATGCACAAAAATGTCTGCTAGGTTTGAGTTAAAGCCAGGCGTAAATCCAGTTTTCAAGAAAAAAAAAAACGTAACGTTCCAATTGCCTCGTTAAATCAAATTGACGAGGAGTTGAATCGATTTGAGGAAATTGAAATTCTGGCAAAATTTGAATATAGTGAATGTGTATCTCCCAGTTTATATTAAGAAATTCGTGTATGTGCTGACTTCTTAACGGGGCTGAACAGCACCCTAAAGGATCACCATTATCCCCTTCCAAGTCCAGAAGAGATATTCGCTAAGCTCAGTGGAGGAAAATATTTTTCTAAGATTGATTTAAGCGACACATATCTACACATACCCGTGGACGAGGAATGCTCGAAGCTCCTTTGCATATACACCCACAGGGTTATATACAAATTTTTAAGACTTCCGTTCAGGGGTAAAGCCACCCCTTTTCATCAGGTCATGGACACGATGTTAAATGGTCTGGGTTTTGCGGTGGTCTATCTAGATGACGTCCTAATAAAAAGCAAGAGCATCGAGGAACACAAATCGTACGTCTGGCAGGTGTTCATGAGAATCCAGGATTACGGATTCAAGGTAAAAGACGGGAAGTGTGAGTTTTTTCTTGGAGAGGATTAAGTATTTGCAGTAAATAATTGACAAAGACAGAAGACGTCCCGATTCAGATAGGACAACGGCGATAATGAATATGCCAGCACCTGAAAGTGTGTCGGCTCTTCAAAGTTTTTTAGGTCTTGCCAATTATTACAACGTTTATCTCCCAAGAATGCACAGTTTGAGAGCTCCACTTAATGAATTATTGAGAAAAGATAAAGAGTTGGAATGAACAACCAAAAGCCAGGAAGCATTTGAGAAAATAAAGGAGATCCTCACATCAGATCTGTCCCTGACTCATTACGATCCAAACTATGACATCGATGTTAGCTTCTACGGCATCGGGTTGTCCATTTTACACAAGTTAAAGGATGGATCGGTAAAGCCCATCGCCCATGCATCTAGGACGCTCTTATCAGCTGAAAGACTTTACTCACAAATAGAAAAAGAACCCTTAGGAATCATTTTTGTGGCGACTAAATTTCATAGATTTATTCATGGAAGGTACTTTTTTGTTGCAGACAGACCATCGTCCACTCCTCCCTATCTTGGATCCAAAAAGGGTCTGCCAACACATACTGCTAATAGACTGCAAAGATGGGGAACCATTCTCCTCAATTATAACTACAAAATAGAGTTTCTTCCATCCACTAAAATCTGTCATGCAGATGGGTTGTCTAGATTGATACCTAAGTATGCTAAACCCCTGGAAGACAGTCATTGCTGCCATATGATCAGAAGTCGAAATGAAAAGTACCTTGCCCAGTACTGTCATCTTCACGGGGTTTATATATATATATATATATATATATATATATATATATATATATATATATATATATATATATATATATATAAACCCCGTGAAGATGATGTCAGATGAGATTGAAAATACTTGGTAAAATAAAAAGTATCCGAAAAAAAAATTTTGGGTGTTTTCTTACTCAGTTTTCTAAATCAACCAGAAAATTTAAACTTGAAAGGATCACAACGAAACCAATCGACATGGTATGTCTAAATTATTTAACCAAACCTATTGGAATATATATATATATATATTAGCTCTGTCTCTGATATTGAACGCTTTCTAATAAGTACCGCTTATATAATATATAAATAATTATATATATATATATATATATATATATATATATATATATATATATATACAGTTTTAAAAACTAGGAATTTATTGATTTTAATTTTATTAGTCTCTAAGGTCCTTTCAACCAACATCTCATCAGGAGACAATCGTTGGATCATTAATTAACGAAAAGAACAGTAATGAAAATAAAGAGCAAAAAAAAAAGAAAAAAGAGTTGGGAAACACACTAAAATAACAAACAAGTGTATATACTTGTAACGAGGGGAGGGTAAATAACGTGTAAAGAAATTAGCGAGTGACAGTTAAAATAAAATACCCCCCAACAGATTAAGGGACTTTACAAATTCTTTCTGTCGGTGTCTCTGTGAGTCTGTGGATCGGGATCAACTATGAATTGCAATCTGATATAATGATGTGGTAAAGAACGTGTTACAAATTCATGACGATCGTCTTCGAGTATAGAATCCAGAGGTTGGCAGTAGGAAAGCGTAGTTCAGGTTAGCAGTGGATATCGCAGCAAAGTAGCAGAGTGTAGTTCTTCCTTCTGTCATCTTCGCCTGACAAGTTGGCACTGGTCATTCCGGTAGGATAAACAAAGATAGCCGCCTTTATACACGACGGATACAATGTTCTGTGGCTTCTGATTGGTTAACCTTGTATTGGTGGACTATAAAGGGAGTTAAGTCATTTTCACTAACTCACTAGTTACATGATACATACACAAAAAACGTTAACAGAACGAACGTCTATCATATAAAGTATATTTTTGTGTTGTTTGATTGTCATTGGCTGCACATGCATTTGACTTTTTAACTAGCGTTCGTGTATATAATTTATGGTGATCTTAAAGTATGTTAAGTTATCTTCTTTGAAACAAGAAAAAAACAAGAAAATGTTTTTCACTGTCTTATAATAATATAATAATTCGTCATCATTTCTTGCATAAAATTTCAAGTCATCCCTACGAAATAAATAGTTTGTCCTTTCTATTTCTTTTTGCCTTGTATCCATATCCTATATATCTTAAAGAATTTCGATAAAAAAACTCAAGCCAGAAGAGCCGATAAAGTGACCCCTTGAAAAAAATCGTATTTAATGTTCATGTCTTTACTTAGGAACGCCATCAGAAAACGAGTGTCACAGATTTGTCTTCGAGACGTATATATGATTATGTAAGAATTTCACAATTGGTGGTGAGATTTTCTAGGCTTCAATGGCGTGGATAATCTATGAGCGTTGAATGCTACACTGAGATTTTTGCATTTGGCGTGAGTAAATTTTCAGTGTCATCCTGTTTATAAGCAACTGATCTTTGCGGTGATAGGACACCAATTTGAATCAATAGGACATAAACATCCTTGTGCAAACTAATTGAAACAACCGCTTTAGTTTCATTTCTGTCACCATGCGGTCAGTTTTAGACCCACTGGAGTGAGAGGGCGTAATTGATTTCTATTTTTTCCTCGGATTAGGTCATTTGCAGTGGTGTGCAATAATATGAATCTATTTTCTGGGTGTGTGATGAAATTTGTTTGGCCTTGAAAAATATTGTGTCATCCGTGATTGCAACAGCTTTTTATAACGCCCAGACACTATTCTCTCGATTGTCGATTAGTTGTCCTACGACCATTGTTTGCGATGGACGTTACTCCAACTAATCGTACGAAAATTGTAACGTTGCACGAACACACTGGCAAGCCTTACCTGTGTGCAAAGTAATATAAATTGGTACAGAATCTATCCTGATTTAATTCCAATCGAAAATCTGTGGTCTATCTGCAATGAACGACTTCGTGGAATGGACATAAGAAGTACAAACACTGGGTCATGTTTCATTAGAAAAATACGAAAGAAAAGTAAATAATAACGTTTTGTTTCAATTAATTTACTCAAGGGTGTATTATGTTCTCCAGTTGACTGTATAATCTTAAGGTGTTGATAAACAAACAAGTGATTGGTCGATAGTTTTCAGGTTTTCTTTTTTTGTAATGATAACAAGTATGTGAAATTTTGAGCATTCTGGTGATGTGGCTTTGATCATTATTTCATTAAATAATTTTACCATAATATCATTAGTTGCAGACATGGTGCTAAGCCAGAATCTTGGAACTTGTATTTAATCAGTAAAAAATGTATTTTACATGATAAGACTGATGTATGTTATGGTTATTGTAGTAACAAAGAAAAGGTTACAGAATGAGGAATAGATAGATAGATAGATAGATAGATAGATTAATGGGTTCAAAACTGATATTTTAATTAGATAGGTAAAGCATTTTACTCATGTGTATAGGTACATAGATAGATATGAAAAGACTGAAAAGATAGATAGATAGATACGAACAGACTGCAATAGATAGATAGAAAGAATAGTGGGAGATAGTGTTGTAGCCTAGAAAAAGCTGCTGAATGAGAAATAGATAGATAGATAGATTCAGGTTACAAAACTGATATTTTAACTAGATAGGTAAATCATTTTGCTCATATATATAGGTACACAGATAGTTATGAAAAGACTGAATAGATAGATAGATAGATAGATAGATAGATAGATAAGAACAGACTGCAATGGATAGATAGATAGAAAGAACAGGAGGAGATAGTGTTGTAGCCTAGAAAAGGTTACTGAATAAGGAATGAGGAATAACCCAAACGGATGTTGGAAATGAAAAGGTAATCTTTATAACATCAACAAAATACATTACTCGCCAGCGCCGTGAAGTAGGTAAACCACTGCTAGTAGTGGACTACTTAGACACCATATTCCCCCCATTTACAATAGTGTCCAACGTATTTATGAGGATTATTATAGATAGATAGATAATTAAGAACAGATTGAAAAAGAAAGAATAGTGTATGATAGTTTTGTAAGCTAGAAAATGTTAGTGAATAACCCAAACAGAGTTTAGAAATGAAAAGGTAATCTTTATAACATCAACACCATAAAATACTCGCCAGCGGCGTAAAATAGGTAAACCACTGCTAGTGGTGGACTACTTAGACAGAATATTACGATATTTACCTGTCTCCCTACGAGGTGGGATGTGGCACAAGGCTAAATTTAATGTGGGGAATTCCGAGCCAATGGGCTCGGCAAAAATTACCCGTAGACCCCGCATACACGAGATCGGGTATCTGTCTACCTCCCCGGACGAGTCTCTGCCCTTCGTCATAGCCTCGTCCGGGTTCCTCTCTGCCCAAAGGTAGGGAATTCGTCATGGCAAGAGCTTCCCACGCTGACAGCTAAGGTATCCCCCATTTATAATAGTGTCCAACATATTTATGAGGAATGGGACATACCTATTTGTGTTCATAGATATAGGATACAATAGTTATATATTAGAGTACTCATCCACCCCGTTGCGTTTCAACCAATAAAGTAATATTATATTGTTATGTACAGTGACTTTTTGGGATACGCAATGAGAAAGGAGAGCTTGGAGAATTTGATACTCACGGGTCAAATAGAGAGAAGGAGAAACAAGAGAAAGCAATGCATGACATACCTGACGGGCTTAAGCAAGTGGATGACAGAACGTGGGCTGGGGGAGGTAGAAAAAGGAAGGAACTTGTTGAGAGCTGCAAGAGATAAGGGGAAGTGGAGAGACATGATTGCCCACGCCCTGAAAAGAAAAGACACATATAAAGAAGAAAGAAAAGGTGGAGGGAATGTAACCGAATCCCTAGTGCAAGGTCAAGATATATAAAGTATTACCTACCCAGCAATGCTAGCAAAGGGTTAAAAAGCAACAGAAACTGTGTATTATATACGAGTGATTACGCAATCGTTTCTCTTCGCATATTATAAAACTTTATTTTGAAAACAAATTAGTGTGTTTGGATATTGTTGTAACCTAGCGAAGGTTACTGAATGAGGAATAACCAAAACGGAGGTTGGAAATGAAATCGTAATCTTTATAACATCAACAAAATACAATGCTCGCCAGCGGCGTCAAGTAGGTAAACCACTGCTAGTTGTGGACTACTTAGACACCATATTACTCCCGACTTACAATAGTGCCCAACGTATTTATTAGTTTTTGGGACTTATCGATTTTCGTTCATAGGTACGGTATACAATAGGATTTATCACGTTCCTCGAGTCTACATTACGATTTAGCTTGGTTTTGTTGTTTCAATTCTTCATTCAATTGAGTTATTTGCCCTTTACTCTGCAGTTGATATTTCCTCCTAATCGTACGTGCTTTTGCACAACTTATTTCCTTATTCCTGTGAATTTACTCCCATTTCTGCTCTCCTTTTTTTTTATATATTTCTCTTGATATTTGCCTCCCATCCTGATTTATTATTTCGTGACCTGCGTTTCCGGCTTTTCCCGGTTAATCCACACTGAAGACCAGCTGCATATATCAATTGGCTTAAATCGTTTGTTTAAACTTATGCTCATTTCTGATTTTCAAAAGAGGCTCTCTTGCAGACATGTCGACATCAGCTACTTTCATTTTACCAACATCAATTACTTTCAGTTTCACTTTCGTTTTCTCTCTTCAATCATTTCTCCTTTCGTGATTCTAATACCATCTAAATATTGTTAAAAATCAGTTGTTTGATGATCCCTTTTAATTATATTTTCATCTACCTCGTTCTATTCGATTTGCCAATACTTAGCATGTACTGGCGGCCTACATCGTACAAAATGGCGTTCAACATTTTTGTCTATTTGCTGAGTATTATTCTGTTCCCTGTTTTGTTTGATCTTGCACTTAACCCTTGACTTAGTTTCTGTTCATTCAGCATATGTGCGCTATTTTTCTTTCATGATATATCGTCCGGCATTTGCAAACTTTTGGGGGTCAAAATATTTTCTCTTGCCCTTTTTATTTCAGACAATACACAGTAAACCTCTTTAGTAGTTTTTTTTTTGTTTTGTTTTCGCAGATTTATTTCCTGTGAAGTAGATACAATACATTACTTTTTTTATAGCCTTGAATTTTCAAGTTACATTTTTTTTTTAACTTTCAGTTGACTTCTGGTGATGGTAGACCTTGAGGGTTAGATATAAGTATAAACTTGTTCTGGGGATCTGTCAGAATTTTTGTTTGGGGTGGGATTGGATCAGACTGATCCCAACCCCTCGCAACGAGAGAGATGCGTTCACTGTTAAATCATCGAACGAACGACATAGTTTTTTTTTTTCCTTGAAGACTTTGTTGATGTGCTTTCCCAATAGATGCACGAATTATTCATGGGGACAAGGAAATCAATCCATGGTTGACCGGCACCATTTGTTACTGGCGCCACTTCCTGTCAGGTATCGTTCCCAATATCATGCCGCAGAAGCCATTCGCACCTTGACTTGTGCGGTTTTATCCATTTTCTTTCCCCCATGAGGTTTACCAACAGAGGCTGAGGACTCCTTTTTATTATTTTTTTTTATTTCCTTTGATTTCTGGTGTTTACACATTTCTTTCCGGGTCCCACTAGGGACCTAAGGTTAGAAATGGCATTATGACACTTTCTAGTGACAAAAAAAAATTACATAGATAAAGCCCTTCGTAAAGTGTGGGCTGTACTTGTCAGAACATTTTTTGTATCTCTTTGAGACATTTCATATTTGCTGTATACACATTTCTATCCCGTTCCCAACCAGAGACCTAAGGTCAGAAACGCTCCAAGTTATTTTTCACTGAAAA
The DNA here is from genome assembly GCA_903632075.3 of Acanthosepion pharaonis. NCBI lineage: Eukaryota > Metazoa > Mollusca > Cephalopoda > Sepiida > Sepiidae > Acanthosepion > Acanthosepion pharaonis. The sequence continues at coordinate 239,069 of CAHIKZ030000281.1, read as the reverse complement.
TTTTTGTCAAAAAAAAAAAAAAAAAAATGATCACACACATTTTACAAAGATAAAGCTCCTCGTAATATGTGTGCTGTATTTGTAAGTACAATTTTTTGTATCTCATTAAGGCGTGGGCTACAAGGAATTCCTTCAATGAGTCGATCGGAACCTTTTTCCACTCAGCCCGACTGGAATTATTTAATACCATACGTACACGTCTGTAGTATTTTTCTTATTTGCTTCTTCATTTTGGCATGCTTTATTCCATCTCCTTTGCCAATTCCATTTATAGGCATTTTCTTGTTCAAATTCCCTAACCTTTTTGAGAAAATCTCGATCTATTGCGAGTGTTTCACATATTGTCCCTTTTGCAGAGTTAACTAATATGAAATACATACCGATGTCGTCACTGAAACATTTTAACGTATTGAGGGACCCATTAACTCATAAGATTTTTACGTGTCCTATCTCTGTAACCGGACTTGAGTGGTGTTCATACCAGTTTCTTGCAGTTTTATTCCAGTGAAAGTTGCATATTTTTTCATTGCAGATATTGGCGCACTATATCATGTCGAGTTATATATTCATTGGGTGATAAAACCGTGCAACCCGATAAAAATTGGTCAATTGTTTCTGGTTATTTATCAACGAATTTGCATTTAGGGTTAACAATTTTTATACTTCTTTCGGCTTAACACAATTTTTCAATATGCGCGATTGAGAATTTTTAGTTAGCAATCATTAGTCCTGTGGAGAAAGAATCTAATCCGAAATTCATACCTATGTCGTCAGTGAAACATTTTATAGTCCTGAGGAAACCCTTCGACTCATTGTCGTCTTTGACAAAGAGTTTGAGATCATCCATGTAGAGTAGGTGATTAAATAAATTCTAGTTTACATTGTATTCATAGCTATAATCGTTTAGTTCATACGAAAAGGGGATTAAGGACAGACAAAACAGAAGACGTAAAAAGGAGTCTCTTGAAAGATTCCTCGTCGGATATTCAGCCGGTTGGAAGTGACAATGTCTTTGTTGTGATTTCGGTATAAGGTAGTTTTTCCATATCCTCATGCTGTGTTTAAGGAAATTTGCTATCTGTGACATAGAAAGAGAGACCCCCGACCCCGAGGTGGATTTAGTAATCAACAGTGCTAAAGAATTAGGATGAAGGTGCTAATTACTTGGGTAGAAGGGATTCCGGAGTAATCCCAGAAATAAGTTGTTTTTTTTTCTTGTTTTTTCTCTTAATAATTGTTTCTGGGGTTGAGTTATTAGTTAATTAAATTTAATAATTCCAGAGTGATTAAGAGACGGATTTGTTAAAGTAAAGTTTGTGATAAATGGCGAAATGGACTTTTGGGTGGTTTGAATGGCGGAATTCAACCAGGCGGGATAAGTGGTTTTGGCAAAACTTAAGTAGACGTTGTCTGCGGAAGACCCAGCAGGAGGTCCGAATCCGATTTTAGTATCTCTTGAAAATTTCGTTCCCGCGGAGTTTCGGGGACCGGAAAAGCTTGCATGGTGGTGTGACGTCACCCTGTGCCTCTGCCCCCGTGCAATCCTGTGACGACCAATGTGACTTGGTATTGGTCGCGGCGCCAAATGTGACGATCTAACCCTCGGCTGATTCGAATGGAAATCTGGTTAGATTCGGTATTAGCTTTGTCGTTCCCAGCTCGCCTCCAACGTCTGGTTACCGAAGTAACTGCTTTGATTTCTGGTCTAACCTACCCACGTTGTGATTTGATCTTAGGTAGACGAAATCAATCAGTCGTCGGGCCGTAGTGCAAGCCGAATTCGAGCAAAGGTGACACTGCACAAGTATATGTAAAAGAAAATAAAGTAACAACTCGAAAGGTTCAAATGTGTTAAAAAAAGAATAACAAATATTTTTATATCTGGTTGCTGAATACAGGACGGCGTCTTTCACCCAAACCGCTTCTATGGATACGTGACACTTTGCGTTGGTTAGGCGAGTCTTAATATTTAAATGACTTAATTCCCTTTATAGTCGACCAATAGAAGGTGGACCAATCAGAAGCCGCACAGCACTGTATCCGTCGTGTATAAAGGCGGCCATCTTTGTTTTCCTACCTGAATGACCAGAGGCAACTTGTCCGGCGAACATGACAGACGGAAGAACTACGCTCTGCTACTTTGCTGCGATATCCACTGCGAACCTGCACTACGCTTTCCTACTGTCTCCGAAATATTCACTGCCAACCTCTGGATTCTATACTCGAAGACGACCGTCATCAAAATGTCTAACATTATTACGTTAGATATCAACTACGAGACGTTGTATATTTCCAAAGCGTTAATGATCCAAGATTGTGGTCCAGTCAAGGATGTTGAAAGTGTATTGCACCCCAGAAACAACCAAGGTGTTTATGGTCTATATTCTGTTTTGATAATTCAAGTCGGTATTCAACATTAGAGACACACGTCTGTAGTATTCTTTTCTGACATGTTCCTTCATATTGGGTATGTTGTATTCCATCTTCTTCGTTAATTCCTAGGTCGCTATAAGCTTCTTCATTTCCTCCGTCTTCTTCTTCTCCCGCCTCATTCTTCTCCTCTTCCTCCTTCTCCTCCTTTTCCTCCTCCTCCTCCTCCTTCTTCTTCTTCTTGAATGTCTTCGGCATCTCTTCTGTTCCAGGGAAAAAATGTTGTTTTCATCGGGAAACGAGTAAGCAAAGTTCATCAAGACAGACGTGATTAATTTAAATGTGGTGGGTAGACATGTTATTAGTCTATAATTTTTATTATATTGTTGTCCTCCTTCTCCTCCTCCCCCTTTCTCCTCCTCCTCTTCATCCTCGTCCTCTTCCTTCTTCTTCTTGACCGTCTTTGGCATCTCTTCTGTTTCAGGGAAGAATGTTGTTTTCTTCGGGAAACGAGTAAGCACAATTCATCAAGACAGACGTGATTAATTTAAATCTGGTGGGTCGACATGTTACCGGTCTATGACTTTTGTTATATTGTTGTCCTCCTCATCCTTCTCCTTCTTCTTCTTCGTCCAGTTATGCAATCTTTGTGACAAAACCTAAGGCCTATCGTGTTTATTTCTGTAATTCTCCTTTTCTTGAATCTTTAATTGTACTTTTTCACATTTATCTTATCCCAGATCCATACCGATGTCATCTCTGAAAAATTTTTTGCTTTAATATCTGTAGTTATTGCTGTTTAGTTCATGCGAAAGGCAGATTAAAGACGGACAGAATATAAAAGGCCACAGGGAGTCTCCTTGAAAGATTCCTCGTCGGATATTCAGACATATGGAAGTAACAATACCTTTGGTGAGATTTAGGCACTATGTGGTTTTCCACATTTCCATGCTTTGTTTAAGGAAATTTACTATCACTAAGGAGACTTTGTACATTTCCAAAACTTTAATGATCCACAAGTGGGGCACATATCAAAGACTGTGTGGTAATCTATTAGAGCTGTGGTGAGATTTCTACTTTTTTCCTGCAATTTTTCAGGATCATGTTATTTATTAGTAGCTGGTTTTTGTAACCATATTGACCGTCTTCGGCATCTCTTCTGTTCCAGGGAAGAATGTTGTTTTCATCGAGAAAAGAGTAAGCACAGTTCGTCAAGATAGACGTGATCAATTTATATGTGGTGGGTAGACATGTTATTGGCCTATAATTTTTTTTGTATTAATCGGCGTCATTATTATTATTATTATTATTATTATTATTATTATTATAAAACTAGCGCTTCAAACTTCAAATAAGTATCACATTTTTAAAATTAAAATGTATTTTCTTCTACTTGAAATAATTATTCTATACGATTTTTAAAAATCAGCTTCGTATATGTATTTACATGCAGATATCTTCTTCGATGTCTGAGATGCATTCTGGGCATCGCTTGCTCCGACTAGGTCACCATTGCCGTAGGTGTCATCTGTGCCCAGTTACCGAGACTATAGACCCTTTTGAAACAGCACCTGCTCCGTGCACTGTATGTCGGATGCGAGGATTTCGAAGGTCCTTCTGTACGGCTAACTGGCCACCGGCAAGAGGGCGACTTCATATTGGCTTCAAGGACATCTGCAAAAGGGACATGAGGGCGATGGATATAGACATCTAGAGGTGTGTAGACGTCGACGACGATCGTACACGCGGGAGACGCGATGTACACCGACGTCTGGAACGAGGAGAAGAAAAACGAAGCGTGAGATATTGTTCTCGACGGAGAAGAAAACGACCGCGCCTCATCAGGGAAGAACGCCTTGACATGCATTCATCGCAATCGAGACTGTCACACCCGTGTAGGCCTACGCCGCCATTACTAGCTGAAGCACACCACTTCAAGCGCAGACCCAATGTATCTCGAAAGCGACAGATGTCACACACACACACCTTCTTCTTATTATTATTTTTATTCTTTTTGCTGTTGTTTTTTTCTTTTACCATTATAATAATTATCACGCTTGCATGGAGTATTGCTGCCATATATGGTTTGGAACCCCTTCTATTTGTCGCAAGATCCTTAATAAAATCCAAAAACGAATATACAATGTAATTGGCTCTGATCTGGCATCTCATCTGCAGTCGCTCTCTCACAAACGTGCCGTCGCCTCCCTCCGTTTTTTTTTTTACAAATATTTTCACGGTAACTGCTCCCAAGAGCTGCCTTCGCTGGTTCCCAGACTTCACGAATTTAAGCGCTCAATTAGGCTGGCATCTCTCTCTCACTCATTCACTGTCGAAACTGTTAAATGTAGCCGTCTCTTCTACTCAGATAGCTTCGTGTCTCGCACCTCTCGCTTGTGGAACTCCCTTCCCTTTTTCTGTTTCCCTGATAGCTATAATCTCCAACTCTTCAAATGTAATGTCAATTGACGTCTTCAGATACCCTGATCTATCCCCTAACCTTCTCTTCATCCTTTCTTCTATCACTCCTCTTTGCTCTAGCTCCAACACTCCTAAACCCCTAGCGTGCCAGTGGCTTCCAGCCTTGCTTGGGGTGGAATGCTTAAAAGAAAATCAACATAAGCCACGAAAACCATTCATTATAGATGTTTACTATTAAAAATGTTTTTTGAGGATTGCGTTGTGTGATAGGAATAAAAATTTGGCATCGTGGTATTATTAAATGCCAACAGAGTCTCCAGATGCCTTGATCTATCCCTTATCCTTCTCTTCATCCTTTCCTCTATCACTCCTATCTGATCTCGCTTCAACTCTCTGTAACCCCTTGCATGCTAATGGCTTCCCGCCTTGCTTGGGATGGAATGCTTAAAAATAAAATAAAATAAATAATCATTTCGTTTATATTTAGCTAAATAAGTACTTCTGATTTCGCTTTAATGTGTAGAATTTACATCTGGAGAATATCAATTAGATTTCGAGCAGTAAAAATTAATGTCAGATAAGAAAATCCGTTAATACCTTAGAAATTAATTCAAGATGAGCAAATATGAGCTTGCGAGATCTGAACAAGAAAATGCGAATTCTTTGAAAGAGTAACTGAACCTTGCTATGTCAGGATGCTCTCTTTGGCAAAACGTTCCATCCACAAAATCATATTTGAATGTATTACAATTATTGTATCTTTTACTTTCACAACAGTTAAATGCAATCGCCTCATCTACTCTAACAGGTTCTTCGCTCGCATTTCCCGACAGTGGAATACACTTTCTCTTACTTTATCCTATCTTCTAAAATGATAAAAGTATCGTTAGTAACGCTATTCTCGTTGCGTAAACGTGTACAGACATAAGCAACCGAACGAGAATCAGTTAAACATCTTATAAACGTATAAAATGGAAAACAACCATATTTGCTAGCTTTGAATTTTATAATACGATACTAATATGTGAATATTACATGCATTATTATTGGATACAGTTAAGTAAAACATCTGTTTTATCAAAATCAAGTTTTATTTTAAATATAGGTGTACTTTTTGACAACAGTAAAAGGATATGTATTTTGATCAACGGCGTATTCAGGGCCAGCAGTACATACGCTAATTTTAGATCTCATGTATGATGTGACCCCATTAAAATTAACTTCAAAATTAGCTCTTCAAACGTCGCCTGATATATATATATATATATATATATATATATATATATATATATATATATATGTGTGTGTGTGTGTGTGTGTGTGTGTGTGTGTGTGTGTGTGTGTGTGTGTGTGTGAAAATATATAGAAAATAGGAAGGAACTGGTTAGGTAAATAATCCAAAGTCCCTTAGTATTTTAGTTATTTTTTTTTTTTAAAAATAGTGCTCGATACAAAAGTAGAGCATAAATATAATTATTTATTTAAATTAAATTATTTAAATTAAATTGAGTTAAAATAAGCTCTGTTCCATCTTCAAGCGAAATTTTTTTGGGAATAATTTAAATAATTTTAATAATTATATTGAAGTTTCAGCTCTTGTTTTGAAACATGGGACTTCTTATGTCGCGATTTGGAATCATATTTTTAAATAAATAATTATATATATATATATATATATATATATATATATATATATATATATATATATTACAATAAGTAGATTAGTAAAGTTAATGATATAAATCTAATCTACTTATTTGTATGAATGATTCATTGTA
>CAHIKZ030000281.1:217500-222500 GCA_903632075.3 Acanthosepion pharaonis | reverse complement strand
TATATATATATAGAGAGAGAGAGAGAGAGAGATGTAAAGAGAGAAGCGATAGATAGATAGATAGATAGATAGATAGGAATAGTCTGAGATAGCTATGAATAGACTGAGATAGATAGATAGATAGATAGATAGATAGATAGATAGATAGATGGACAGACTGAAATAGATAGCTAGCTAGCTAGGTAGATATGACCAGACTGAAAATTTACAGATTTCATAGAGAGATATACAGATTCGAATAAACTCATATATATATATATATATATATATATATATATATATATATATATATATATATATATAGAGAGAGAGATAGATAGATAGATAGATATGAAGAGATTGAAATCGAGCGATAGCTAGATAGATAGATATGAAGAGACTAAGATAGATAGATAGTGAAGAAAGAAAGTGATGTAACGCAACAAAAAAATAAAAGAAGTTCCACTCGGACAGCTTCTTCGCAAGAACTTCTGCTTTGACGAACAGACATCTGGTCTGAAGCTTCGTCTCTCTCTCTCTCTCTCTCTCTCTCTCTATATATATATATATATATATATATATATATATATATATATATATATAGAGATTATTGATAAAATCCATACAAGTCTGCAATGATATATTGATCTGGAATCTCATTTTCAGTGACGTTGTAACCACCCTACACTATTTATATTATTCGGACTATTTGAGAAGAAAAATATACATTTTTTATGTATATTTTTCATCTCAAACAAATGGAAAAAAAAAGGAAGAGTCGGTTCACATACGGCTTGCCAACAAGCAGGATTGTTCATAACCATTTTCGATTCTCACCCGTCGAATTACAGTTGAAATGTACTGAAACGAAGTTGCAACTTTGTAGTGAGTAAAATGCCTATATGATAAAATTATAATATATAAAATTATAATATATAAAATTATAATATATATATATATATATATATATATATATATCCGTATAGGATACAGGTTCGAATGCTGTCGGAGGGCGAATATTTTCTGTGAACATTTCTCGGACATTCAGGCTGGTAAATGTTGTTTAATACTGTTTATTAAAAACAGAGCATTTACTTCAATATTTGTATCTATAAAAAGAATGTATAAACATAACAATGTCTTAAAATAATTGTCGGACTTTGTCCATTTCATCATATATATATATATATATATATATATATATATATATATATCCAAACGAAAACAAAGATGGTAGCCATACTTGGTTCTCACCTGTCGAGATGCATATGCATCGAAACAAGAATGCACCTTTGTACTGAGTAAGTTGTTTTTATTTGTATGCAAAACTTACATGAATATGAAATGAAGATTAATAAAATCCGACAGGATTATGAACTAAGGAATAAATACGAATTTTTTATAAATTTACCATGTTACGGTTTGATTTAAGCTTCATCAGATTTCTTTTCTTTTCTTTTAATAGTGTGGTATTGTTTGTTTTTCATTGGTGCTGTATAGAAAGATGACCGACCTTCGCTTCACTAAAGACTGTAGACCGCTCTTAACTACATCCGCGTCCTGGGCATGACGATAAACTACATCCGGTAGCTAGTCGTCTGATCAGAAGATTGTAGGTTTTGATTAGCATGGAACCACCACTTAATTACTCTTTTTATCAGGCTGGTGAATCTTTTCTAATACTGTTTATTATAAACAGAGCATTTACTTAAATATTTGTATCTATAAAAAAAATGTATAAACATAAAAATGCCTTAATATATATATATATATATAAAATATATATATATATATATAATGAATGTATAAACATAAAAATGTCTTTATATATATATATATATAAATATATAAATATATATATATATATATATATATATATATATGTATGCATATATAAAGGTCTTGTTACGGTATGCCCCTTTATTTGTTGCGTAGCCTCTCGGATAGACCACTCACTGGAAACATCTGCGTCGAGATTTTGGTGCTAATTAACGACGACTACAGGAAGTTGTATAGCCAATTACATACGAACATATGCTTTATATAATGCTGTCAGTTAAGATGCTATGTCGACTATTGTTTTTAAGTTAATGTAGATAAACGCGCGGAGAAAGTGGCCGAAAGCACACTTTAAGCAGCGCGCAAGCGAGAATATTACTTAAGAATTTCGAAAAAATGGAAAACAAAAAGGAAAAGGGCAAATTGATATCAGAAAGTCAGAAGCTTATCGGATTTTTGGTTATTTTTTTTTTTATCTCAGGGAATATCCTTGTCTAATGGAAAGGTTCCTGAAAGCATAATGAAAGAATGGAATGGAGCATTATATATCAAATTCAAGAAGAAATTGTTCGAAAGTTGATGCCAATATCGAGATAGCACTTGATAATAATATTATGTCATATGCTATCTATCTATCTATCTATCTATCTATCTATCTATCTATCTATCTCAGTCTGTTCATTATCTATCTATCTATCTATCTATCTATCTATCTATCTATCTATCTGTCTGCTCATATCTATCTATATATCTATCTATCTATCTATCTATCTATCTCAGTCTGTTCATTATCTATCTATCTATCTATCTATCTATCTATCTATCTGTCTGCTCATATCTATCTATCTATCTATCTATCCCAATTTGGTTATTTATCTATCTATTAATCTATCTAGCTATCTATCTATCTCAGTCTGCTCATTATCTATCTATCTATCTATCTATCTATCTATCTCAGTCTCCTCATATCTATCTATCTATCTATCTATCTATCTATCTATCTATCTATCTATCTGTTCATTATGTATCTATCTGTCTGTCTCACTCTACTCATATCTATCTATCTATATCAGTCTGCTCATATCTATCTATCTATCTATCTCATTTTTTTCATATCTATCTATCTATTTATCTATTGCGTCTGTTAATTTCGTTCTCTATCTACCTATCTATCTCTATCTATCTTTGTATATATATATATATATATATATATATATATATATATATATATATTACAGTGGGGGAAACAAGTATTTCATCCTCTGCTAATTTTCTGAGTTTGCCAGCTCATAAATATAGAAACAGGGTAGGTCCATCTTGAAAGTGTGAAAAAAATCTAAAAAAAAACACCTTATATTAATATTTGAACATTCCTTTCATTTTTCTTGAAAAAATAAGGCTTTCATCCCATAGCAAAATATTACTCAGTATTTGGTGAAGAACCCCTTGTTGGTAAGTACAGCACCCAGATGTTTTCTGTAGTTCTCTACCAAGTTTTTACAGATCGCAGAGGGGATCTTCGCCCACTCCTCTGTAGATCCTCTCCAAATTCTTAAGGTTTGTAGATTGTCATTGGGCAACTCGAAGCTAACCCTAACCCTCCACAGATTCTCTAAAGGATTAATGTCCAACGACTGACTCCGTTACCTTAATTTGCTTCCTTTTCACCTACTCCTTTGTTGCTTTCGCCATATGTTTTGGGTCATTGTCATGCTGGAACACCCATCCGTGACTCCTCTTCAGTGTCCTGGCTGAGGCAAGGAGGTTTTCATTCAAGATTTCCCTGTACTTGGCCCCATCCAAACACTGTGAGTCTCGTTTGACCACCACTTTCTCACAACCCACCTCTGAATCATCCAGGCGCTCATTTGCAAACTTCTGACGGGTCTGTACATGTGCCTTCTTGAGTATGAGCACCTTGCGGGCATTATATGATTTCAGTCCACTACGACATAGTGCGTTACTAATGGCCATCTTGGTGACTCTGGTCCTAGCTGCCCTGAGATCATCAACAATCTCTTGCCACATAGCTCTGGGTTGTTTCTTTATCTTTCTCATCATCAGGTTCACTCCACATTGAGAGATCTTGTGTGGAGATCCAGACTGAGGGCGATTGATAGTCATTTAGTGTTTCTTCCATTTTCTTACTATCACACCAACAGTTGACTCCTTCTCGCCTAACTGCTTGCCAATCATCGTGTAGCCCATTCAAGTCTTGTGCAGGTATACAATTTTGTCCCGGATGTTCTTAGACAATTCTTTCTTCTTGCCTATTTGGGGAGATTAGATTCTGATTCATTGAAGGCTTCTGTGAACTAGTGTCTTTTATACAGGTAATGAGTACTTGATTAGGAGTAATAATTAAGTAACAGGACTAGTCTATATTCCTCCTGGTCACATAACCGGTCTGTGGGGCCTGAATCATTGCAGGTTGGTAGGGGGTGGATGAAATATTTATTTTTTTCAATAAAAATGAAATAAATATTAAAAAATGAATATAATGAGATTAAGTGCTCAGAGTGATCGCTGAAATCCTTCTTTAAGGAAATAAAAACAAAAAAAGAATACTTGTACTTAGAATTGGAAAGAAGGCCTGGAGAATTTGACACGCAAATGGAGGAAAAGTAATAGAATGATTCAGATTAGTTGTGTGTAAATGCAAGGCAGGACAGGAACGGGAAAATATAGTATAAAAAGAGGGATAAGAGCTAAAATGGATAGAAAGTTGTGGAGAGCCATGGCATCAAATGTCCTCTCACGACACGTAGATAAAAAAGAAATTTGCTTTTCCATTACACACACACTATATATATATATATAATAGCCGAAAAATAAAAGGAAAAGTTTTTAGCGGAAAAAATTCTCACATTCCTGCTGAAAATATGGAAGCCGGATTAGGCCAAAGTATCCAAAATAAGAAAAATAATATGGTAGCCGAAACAGGCCAAGACAATTCCACAAAGATGACAAAGTAGCGGCCTAATAGTATCAACATCACGAAGTTCCTTGGGAAAGCTAAAAGCTACGCCCATCTTGTTACAAAAGATGGGCTCTTGACAAATCTTGAGGAACTACAGAAAGTTGAGAAAATAATTGTGTCGGTCTTTGTGGTGGACAACCGTTAGCGCAAAATTTGTCTCTCCACAAAAAAGACCTTCAAAAAATCGTTGTCATCACTGGGGATTAAACCACAGAAAGTCATTAAATACAAAGGTTTCTTCATGTGGGCCATACTGTTACCC
>CAHIKZ030000281.1:177500-212500 GCA_903632075.3 Acanthosepion pharaonis | reverse complement strand
TCAAGATTTGTTCAAATCATATTTGTTTCAATATTTATTAAAAAATATTCCGATAACTCATCAGTTCTCAAGTAGGCATCTACGCAAACGACACTACCATTTATCACGCCCGTCATGGGTATGACGATAAACTACGTCCAAGTCCAGGGTTATACGATAACCTACGTCCAACAGCAAGACCCCTGATCAGAAGTGTTTGAGGAGCGTGGAACCACCTCTTAATTGCTAGTGTTCTCAGGTCCATCCTGACCCGGGGTGGTAGCACCTGATAGGAGTCCCAGCTATGGGCAAATAGTTAACCCCGAAACTGAGGTAAAAAGCCTTATGAAAGTGTAAAAATAGGTTTTAATACCAGAAACACTTTGTAAAATATTATTAACAGAAATAAATTTTTGAAGTAAAAAAGAATAAATAATATTACCAACTATACATTTTTGAGGAAAAAAATATTACCAGAAGGAGATTTTTAACAAAACAAATATTACCAGTAAAAAAAAAAGTTGTCGGCATCAAAAAAAAGTTGTCAACAACAATTAACAGGGAAATAAGTGTGAACAGACATTATATCTTGCGGGGAAATAAAATCCAACAGACCTGATATCTTGCAGGGAAATAAAAGACAACAGACCTGATATCTTGCGGGGAAATAAAAGCCAGCAGACCTGATGTCTCGCGGGGAAATAAAAGCCTACAGACCTGATATCTTGCTGGGAAATAAAAAAACAACAGACCTGATATCTTGTGGGGAAATAAAAGCCAACAAACCTGATGTCTCGCGGGGAAATAAAAGCCTACAGACCTGATATCTTGCTGGGAAATAAAAGCCAACAGACCTGATATCTTGTGGGGAAATAAAACCCAACACATCTGATATTATCATAAAAGAGAAGAAATTCAGGAAGTGTATGTTTATTGATATAGCAGTCCTATCTAAAGGAAACACCTTCATGAAAGGTATCGAGAAATTGTCCAAATATAAGGACCCGGAGATCGAGATTAACAGGATGTGGGGAATGAAGACTGAAATTCTGCCAATAGTAATCGGAGCTCTGGCCTCGTAAGAAAAGGAATGGACAATTTTAGTAACAGTGTCTCAAGTATTATCAACGTACAAGTTGCCCAGAATATCGCCCTACTAGGAACATCCCGTATACTAAGAAAAGTGCTATCATTTAAATGATAATTCTCCTATAGGGCCTAAGGACCATAATTTGGACCCGGCCTCTACAGGATACAAAGCAAGAAACATAACGCACAATAATAATAATAATAATAATAATAATAATAATAATAATAATGATAATAATGGTGTCCCTGGTAACATCATCATACAAGTTGCCCAGAAAATCGCCCTCCTAGGAGCAAAAGTTTTATCAATTAAATGACAATTCTCCTATAGGACATAAGGACCATAGTTTGGACCCGGCTATCCAGGATATAAATCAGGAAACACAATATACACAGATGGCAATACTACTAATACTACTACTAATAATAATAATAATATCCGCAACAACATGATATGCCACAAATTGTCATTATAAATACATATAAGTTTTTTTTTTGTTTTTTTTAAATTAGATAATCTTTGGAGTAAAGTTCTGGAATCAAAGATAATATTCACTTTAATAACATACAAATAAGAAAATTAAAAAAATAATGCGGTCATTATAAACTGAGTACATTGAATAAACTTTGGTGTGAAGATTTGTAAAAATAGAAATTACTTTACACTAAGCATGCATCTATGGGCGTTCTCACATACATACAACATTCTACAAGTTACGTCCAAAAATACTCATTTTGATTAAAGGTTATTTTTTTTCTTTTTTGTCTTTGGCACAAGGGCAAAACTGTTCAGGGGCGAGATTAGAACTTTAGAAATGTTAAATATTTGTAGCTTAATACGTATTACTTGATCCGTGAGCGGCCGGTCATGTTTTATTAATCGATCGAATACACTTTTGCAAGAAGCATTAGACAGAATCATTGCAATCATGGCTGCTCTATGTTCAAGTGTAAGTCTCAAACATTAAAAAAAAAAAGAGATTTTTTTTTTGTTTTAAAAGACTTGATGGAATGTTTTCTCCCTTCCCTTTCATTTGTTTTAATTATGGGTATATTTTCTATTGTTTATGTGATTTTCACGGTTTAAAAAGAGCTAAGCACTTTTTATATTGTAATCTTTTTTTTATTGAGATAGATATATCATCTCATTCAATTCGTCGATATATTAGTATGGTCATCTTAGAGTTTCGTCTTGTCTTTTTTTTTTTGTTTTTATTTCTGAACTTTTTTTTTCTTCTGGTGCTTCTATTATTTACGCTTTTCTATTTATTTCTCACAGCATGATTTATCCAAGTGATTATAATGTGTTTGTTCTTCTTGCGTCGGAACCAGTCTGATTGGCTCCAAAAACAGTGTCCGTAAAGATTTGCCAACATTCCCCCGCCCAGACCAATGTCAGTAAATCCGTATCCCCTCTCAGCATCAGCGGTTCACAGTTATTAGGCTGTTTGGAAAATAATGTCCTATTTAAGAACCAATTGTGTTCTTTCTTGTATTAATGTATTTAAGCATAAACAGTGTTTAAATCAGTCAAAACCAGTACCTTTAACATTATCGCCATCGGGTTACAAGCTTATTAAATTTCTGCATCGTCTTTGAAACGGATTTTTTTTTAATGGCTTAAAAATTGTCAAGATACTTGTAAAATTGGTAGCCAATGGGCGAAAGCCCAAGGGCTATGTTTGTTGTCATCTGATCCCAAGTCTGTGAGCTTCCGCAATGTCATCCTGACAACATGTTGCCGAGCATTGAGCATGAGGCAGAATTGAACCCCCATCGATTTATCAGCGCCTGTCGAATTTTGCTTAAATAAACATCAGTAAATGAATAATCCCGAAATGCGATTTACAGATCGGAGACACTAAAATCAAGCAGGTGCGTAAATCTAAATATCTGGGATATAAATGTTTTGACAGAGGACGGTAAGTGCGACGCTGAGATCCGAAGACGCATTAGGATGGCCAAAGAAGAATTCCAAGAGATAAGCAGAATATTACAAGACAGAAGGATTTTTTTGGTAACAAAGAAAAGACTACTGGACTGCTACGTGCCATCAGTTCTCATTTACGGCAGCGAATGTTAGACGGTCTCCTCAAAGATGAAGAAGAGACTCGAGGCAACGTAGGTATGGATCTACAGAGGGATGCTAAGGATATCATGGACCGAAAGTGTGAGCAACGATGAGGTTTTGTGTAACACCCCTTGTGAACTCCGTACAATTTCTCCAGTGGCCGTTCTCCACGCTGTGATGTTGCCGGGGGTTGGTTGAAAAAGTCAAAGTCTCAAGCTGGGGGCACAAGATAAACCATTGAAGGAACGAACTTCTACAACTTAGATGAGTTTAATCAACGCTTTATTTCAATCAGACTTAGTCTTGCTGTTGGGGTAGGCGATGTGACACTCAGCTCTAACTCTAACTAATGGAGATCAAATGCCGAACCGACCGACTCAGACGAACGGAATTTCACTTCTTCAGTGTGCCTGACACACGTGGCTACTTCAAGCACACGCCAGGCTGAACTGCCCGGCTCGGAAAAATCACTTGTATTTATATTGAAATAATCGGAAGTCCCTAGACCACCGGGTGAAAACAAAAGATAAGCATTGGCGATTGTAAGTTCAAAATTTCAAGGTACTTAAATTTTGCTTTCTGTGATGTGTAAAAATCCTGCGGATATCTTGTCTGTAATCGGCCTCCCACGATGTATTTTCCAGGATTTTTAAATCTTTTTATCTTAACAAATCTTCGTGTGAAGGCCGTCGGATGTTTTTATAGCCCTTTTCTTTTTTTATTGCCTGGAGAAAGGGAAAATTCTGTTATCTTTTCTTTATTTTCTTTAATGTGTTGTCGAGATACAGTAAAGACGGTTTTTTTAACCTGGTCATTTAAAATCTATTTCCTAAACGTTTATCTTTTATCACATCTAATCACTTAGTCAAATATTTTATTGGATGACTGGTAGGATTTAACAGTAATCTGATGCCCTTTTCTCTTCCACAAATTTACTTATAAAAGAAAAAAGCGTTTATTTATTTATTTTTTTTTCTTTTCTTTTTCCTTAGTACTTTTGTTAAACGAAACACATGTTTTTAAACTATTTTTCTATTCTTAACCGTTTTCTATTCTTAATTTATTAAAATAAAATACATATTTTACAAATCAACCTTAATAGACGCCTAGTTATCGTGTCACATTTGGAGAGGATGCAAAAAAGGAGGACGCTTATACTTAACATCAGGAAGAGGCAGCTGAAATTTCTGAGACACGTAATGAGAAAGGAGGGCTTGGAGAATCTAATACACACAGGTCAAATAGAGGGAAAGAGAGACAAGGCAAAACAACGCATGACATACCTGGCCGGCTTAAGCAAGTGGATAACAGAACGTGGTCTGGGGGAGGAAGCAGAGGGAAGAAATTTGTTGATAGCTGCAAGGGATAGGGAAAAGATCACAGCACGTAAAAGAAGTCGAAATATGCATTTCCGTCTATTGCTGGCAGTAAATTTGGACACTGGTGCCGTGGTTAGAATTGAACTGGGGTAAACTGTTCTAGTTCCACGTGCCATGTTTAATAAATGTCAGTTATCAGATATCTCCTGTTAATTTTCCCTCTGAAAGTTCTCCACTGCCTTACCCAGGTATTGAACTCACACTCTTTGGGTCCTGTCACTTGATCTAACCAACGCCTTTATCCACTGTGCCATGTGTCCTTGAGGCACGTGGAACTAGAACAGTCACCCCCAGTGAGCGAATTAAAGTGTTCAGTTCGACATTCCAACCACCAGAATTAGGCCGAAGCGTACAACGGCCGAAACGTTGTAATGAATATGGAGACAAAGATGAGGACAATAGTCCGAATAATGCAAACAATGTACAAAAATGTTGTTTTTCTTTTTTATTCTTTTCATAGTGTTTTGTTTATGTTTGGTGGACGGATCAGTATTTTCCCATAACTGTGACACTAATTGATGCTACCATCCCGGGTCAGGGTGCACCTGGGAACAACAGCAATTAAAAGATAGTTCCACGGTGTTCAAAACCTACATCGGAAGCCTTTGCTGCCGGATGCAGTTTATCGTCATACCAAGGACTAAAAGATATTTTGCAATGAAAGTCTAAATATAGATATTATACCACTTTCTCTTTCATAATTTATGTGCATATGAGTGGATGAAGTCAAATACACACAAAGTTTGAAAAGTTACGCATTAAAATTTTCATTGGGAGTTATCAAGTTCACCACAAGTTTCCGAAAATAAATTAATCAAATGAGGACGAATTTATTGCTGTGGAAACGTTAAAGTGCGCTTATTTTCGAAATGTAGCTTAGATGTGGCAACGTCGAATCATGTTTTTTATTAATCAAGCAAATACATTTTTGGGAGAAGAATTAGGCAGCAGTATTAGTAACGCGTCTATTCTAGGCGTAGTTTCGTATTATTCAACCTTGGTCAAGTTGGTTGGCTGGCTCATAATTCATAGCTGAAAAGTACGTACTTACTTTCCGAACAACCTAATAGAAGAGATGATAAACTAATTCTAGACGTAGTTTCGTAACAATTAAAATTGATTCTGCCTTGGTTGGTTAGCCAATAGCGTAATTGAAATACGTCATTACTTTCCGAACAACCTAATAGAAGAGATGATAGAATAATTCTAGACGTAGTTTCGTATCATTCAAACTTGATTCTGCCTTGGTTGGTTAGCCAATAGCGTAATTGAAATACGTCATTGCTTTCTGAACAACCTAATAGAAGAGATGATAAACTAATTCTAGACGTAGTTTCGTATCATTCAAACTTGATTCTGCCTTGTTTGATTAGCCAATAGCGTAATTGAAATACGTCATTACTTTCTGAACAACCTACTACAAGAGATGATTCTCTAATTCGAGACGTAGTTTCGTATCATTCAGCCATCATCTTACCTTGCTTTGTTGACTCATAATTCATAGCGATGATACACGAAATTACTTTTCAAATAACCTAATAGGAAAGGTGATAAACTAATTCTCAATGCAATCTCCTCCCATACAACTTGGGTTCTTCTTTGATCGGTCGATTCATAATTCAAAACGAGGAAACATTTAATTAGATGCTGAACACACTAAACAGAAGAGATGATAAAGTAATCTTGACGCATTTTCTTACCAATCTTGGTTCTTAATTTATAAATGAAAGCGGAGGACTTCATAATCATTTTCTCTGCACCCTAACAGGAAAAATGATAAACTAATTCTAGTCGTAATTTTTTACCATTCGATGTTGGTTCTGCGTTCCTTGGTACTCATAATTCACTCTCTCTTTTTCTCTCTCTTTTTCACACACACACACACACACACACACACACACACACACACACATATATATATATATATATATATATATATAAATGAATTAAGTTCGACATTTACTTAATATATTTTTTGTTTATATCTTACCTTTTATCGATACAATTTATTTAAGTAAATTTTCTTTTTCCAACTAAACACCATTAATTACATCAGCTGAATGTGCAAGATATAGTGTTTCAGTATAGGAATGCTAGCCAGACGCTTCTCTGTAGCTAAATAGTATAGCACGTCAGATCACATGACAGTCTCCGTATGGGAATGCAGGTTCGATTCCTGTCGGAGAATCGCATATTTTCTACAAATATTTTCGGACCTTCACTGTAATAGATGATTTACTTAAATATATTATATCTATAAAAAAAATAACGTAGAAACAGAAAACATATTAAATGATTGTCGGACTTAATCTATACGTTAAGATACGTTTCGTGATCAGATTTGATCGATCGAGAAAAATCATCAAAGACTGTGAGTTGAAAAAAAAAAAACAGAATTTGAACATTGCTAACCAGACACTTCTCTATAGCTAAATGGTATAGCACGTCAGATCAAATGACGGTTTCTGTAAAGGAATGCAGGCTCGATTTCTGTCGGAGAATCGCATATTTTCTACGAAACCTGTCGAACATAGAGGCCAGTAAATGTAATTAATACTGTTTCATTGAAAAACAGTACATTTACTTTAATCAATTGTATCTATACAAATAACGTATAATCGGAATATATATATATATAAGAGAGAGAGAGAGAGAGAGATTGAGAGAGAGAGAGAGATGAAATATGAATGAATACATTTTTAATCCGTCATTTTTACTTCAAAGTTTATTTTTAGTGTGTGGTCATGTTTAAAATAAAGGTCCCTTCTAACGTTCTTCTAATATATATATATATATATATATATATATATATATATATATATATATATATATATATATATAGGTAACTATAATCGTTTCAAAACACCTTCGAATTTTTGATTTGCCAATGATCAAATCAATCTCGAATGAAAAAAAGGGTTTTAAAAAAAGAATGAGCCAGGGACATGAAAGTCTGTCGAAAAAATCGCACTGGTACAGGTTCAAAGCCCAAAGAAAAAAAACCCGACACGATTAAACAACTAACTAAAAAGAACTCAATACAACCGTAGAGCAGACCTAGTCAAACCTAGTGAGCCGGACAAACCGGCTTTCCCTGACGATCCGCTTAGGTGAAACCTGGGTAGGTTTGTCTGGCTCACTAATTTTTGTGTAGTTTTGGTAGATATTTTCATTTTTGCGTAATTTAGACGATGATTTTTGTATCGCACCACACACACACACACACACACACAACACACACACACACATATATATATATATATATATATATATATATATTATATGAAATGTATTAAATCCGACAAATATTTTAATATATTTTCTGTTTGTAAGTTGCTTTTTGTTTTTTTATGGATAAACTTAAGTAAATTCTCTATTCTTTAACCCTAGAACCCTAAACATCAATTAAAGTTACACCCCTATTAACCATGGGTATATCATACCCAATTTTGAAAATATCAAAAAAAAATATTTGAAATATTTTACATGCAGACACTTTAAACTTTGTACTTTGATTTAACATTGATAGGAGCTGAAAAACATATTATTTAGTTAAAAAAAAAAACGTAAACCTGTGTTATTGTGAAACACACCTATTCTATAATTAATAGACTCTCCCACCTATAATAAGCAGGAGTAGTAAGAGTAACGAGTAGGTCGTCAGCCAGTCGACTGGCTGATCGGTTGAACTCTCTGCCTTCGGGTGGGGAGGAACCCGAAGGAGGCTACGCCGAAGGGCGGATTCTCTTTCCGGGAGGTAAACCGACCCTGAACCCGTTTATACGGGTTCAATGGGCATATTTTTGGCCGAGCCCACGGGCTCGGAGATCCCACATTAAAGCGGCCTTGTGCCACATGATGCCCATGTGGGGGGGGACTAAATATCGTCGGGCAGTCAGTCGATGCCGGACGACCGTTAGTCGGATATTAAAGTATCAGCGATCACAACTAGATTTCTCTGCACCATTACCTATTATATGAAGTTCCTAACGTTTTGTACGTCGAACCTATTTTAGGACCGACTTAGTACAAATACAAGCCTCCATCGTGAAACCACTCCATAACATCTAGCCAACTTCAATTAAGCATAACTTTTTCTGAAAGGAGAGCTTTTCACTTGATTTTTTTATTTTTTTTGATCTGGAAAATTTCTCTAGTTTATCGAAATTAAGTCATTTTGGGTAGAGTATGAATTTCATTTTTTTGCAAATTTCCGGCTTCCAACCCACTGTGAACCTCAATATGAAAAGTCTTAGCCACCATCGACGCATATCACCAAAGATTCATGACAGACACCACTATTAAAGGCCTGAGAAAAGAAAAGGAAAAGGGAAACCCTACCTAAACAGGAGACAATTGATGAGCCTCTTCTTCTATTCAAGAAATTTTGAATTTAAGTGTAATTGAATCATCTCCTTCTGAGAGGAAAAATAGGCAAAGGCGGTAATTCTGAATTATTTCCTTTTGAAACATCCGTACAAAAAATAATCTAACAGTTGGTAAATTGAAAAAAAAAAAGATTGGTTCACACTCTTAAATACCATTACTCTTTACATTTTTTCGATTCTTCAATCATGTCTTTAAATAATTAAAAAAAAAAACAACCTCGTCTTACGAACAGTTCCGGGATAAATTTCAAAGTCGCACTGAAAAATAATAAGTAATTTTAAAAAATATTAAGTGTAGATTTTTTTTCTGTCTAATCGGTAAGAAAATGTTTTATTATTTTATGCAAGCAGCAACTTACAGGATTTTTTTTTGTGTGTGTGTGTGTGTTTTATTGAATTATTTTTGTTAAGGGTCAGGACGAATTTTCTGTATGTCCATACTTCATATTACATGGGTAAACAATTCGTAAGCCAACTACAGCAGCGAACGACCGCACACTTTTCTCCCAATGAAACGACATGAGACCTAAATCTCCAGTTCTGAGCGAGAGTTGCACTATTACTTGATCTTTAGTAAAGAACGCCATGAAAAAAATATATATGGTATATATTCAGTGTTTCTTCTTAGAAGCCAAAGAAGAATCTGCAATGTTATTAAGTCTTCATCTGGCATCTGGGCTTCAGTCACTTTCTCAACGCCTTAATGTAACTTCCCTGTGTTTTTTTCTATAAATCATTTCATGGTAATTGTTATGATGATATTTCCTCTACGTTATCGAAACTTTATGAATTTAAGCGCAGTACTAGATTGGCGGAAAGGTCTCTAAGCATTTTATAGTTAAAATGGCCAGATGTCACTGCAAGTTCTATGCTAACAATTACTTCAAATCGCATTTCTCGCTTGGTTTTTTACCCGACACCCACACACAAGGCGGGATGTGGCACAAGACTTGCCCGTAGATCCTGTTTAGACGGGGTAGGGTAGCTGTCTACCTCCCCAGACGAGACTCTGCCGTTCGGCATAACTTTCTTTGGGTTTCTCTCCGCCCAGGAAGCAGAGAGTCGATAACTTCGGATTCTTACATTCCTGATAACATTAATCGTCCAAAATTTAATGCTATGCCAATCATTAGGTTATGTCTTCTTAAACCCGGTTTTTAACTTGCCTTTCTAATTAGGAATTTTTTTTTAATTATCAAATACGCGTTTCTTTCTTTGGCTAATTCGGAAAATATATATATGAAAGTATCAAACCTTTATTCAAAAATCGAATAACATATTGAAAAAAAATTTGAACAAAGTAACTATAAACAAACACTCCAAGCAAGGCGGGAATCCACTAGGATGCAAGGGGTTACAGAAGATTTGGAGCAAGATCAGATAGGAGTGATAGAGGAAAGGATGAGGAGAAGGGTAGTGGATAGATCAAAGCAACTGGAGATGTCGATTGACATTACATTTGAATAGTTGGAAATTATAGCTATCAGGGAAACTGGAATAAGGAAGGGAGTTCCACAGGCCAGAGATGCGAGATATGAAGCTATTGGAGTAGAAGAGACGGCTACATTTAGGAGTTTCGACAGTGAAGGGATGAGAGCGGGATGCCAGCCTCGTATGGCGCTTGAACTCATGAAGTCTGGGAACCAGCGAATGCAGCTCCTCGGAGCAATTACCATGAAAGTATTTCTAAAAAAGACGGCGCGTCTGTGAGAGAGTGACTGTAGACGAGATGCCAGAACAAGGCCAATTATATTGCATATCCGCCTCTGGAGCTTATCAAGAACCCCGTGTGTTTATGTGTGTGTTTTTTTTTTTGTATTTTTTTTTTGCTATCCTCTGCCAGCCGCAATGATGGAGAAAGCATTACCCCGCACCATCGCCAGTGAGACAAGCTGCAAGAGCCACCCCGTTTCTCGAGGCTCGTCCCTTAATAGAGACGCCTTCCTGCCAATCCTCCGAAGGAACGCCATCGAACGAGGGCCAATAACCCCAGAAATCTCCACTACCCCAGGAGTAAAAAAAAAAAAAATCTATCAGCAAGAGAACAATATTTGACTATATTTTTATCTATGCCTCTCGGGCGACGGACTCCGGCTTAATTGCGGACCTGATCAAATTACCGGTCGAAAATATATTAGCAGGAGAAGAATATTTAACTATTTTTTTTATCTCTGCTCCCCGGACAATAGTAATAGTTTTACTCCCTTGTATAGGGTGAAATGATAAAATACTAATGGCCGTTACCGAACACACCCGTCTGCGGCCCGACAATCCCTGTTGTGGAAAACAGGACAGGCACAATTGTTTTTATGTTTCATACTATGCTGAGTAAACCTTAGCCACAGTTTATAGGAGAAGGCGCATGATCTGGCTTGATCAAAAATTTCTTTCAACGCTCGGCGACGTCTAGTTGTGACTTTTAATAATAAAGTAACTATAGCCAATTTTTTTTGTTGTTGTTTGCTATGATGCCAGCCGCAATGATGGAGAAAGCCATACCCGCACAATCGCCAGTGAGACACGCTGCAAGAGCCACCCGGTTTCGCGAGGCTCGTCCCTTAATCGAGACGCAATCGCAATAACGATTTAATACGCCCATTCTTCGACAATAGGGGCAATAACCCGAGAAATCTCCACTGCTACAGGAGTAAAAAAAAATCTATCAGCAAGAGAAGAATATTTAACTATTTTTTTTTTATCTCTATATCCCGGGCGACGGACCCGGCTCAACCGCGGACCTGATCAAATTAACGGTCGAAAATGTATCTGCACAGGTCGCATCCCAAATCAACGACTTCCCCAAACTGTTTCATATTCAGTAACCCTTTATATCTTGAATTGGATTAAAATCATCAAATTTAATAAGTGAACGTATCTGTTTATATTTCTGAGATGAGGTATTATGTACATTATTTTCATTATTCGGACTATTGTTCTCATCTTTGTCACCATATTTATTACAACGTTTCGGCCCTTCAGTATCTGTCTATATTTCTGAGATGAGGTATTAAGTACACTATTTCCATTATTCGGACTATTGTCCTCATTTTTCTCGCCATATTTATTACAACGTTTCGGCCTTTCAGTATCTGTCTATATTTCTGAGATGAGGTATTATGTACACTATTTACATTATTCGGACAATTTTCCTCATCTTTGTCGCCATATTTATTACAACGTTTCGGCCCTTCAGTATCTGTCTATATTTCTGAGATGAGGTATTATGTACACTATTTAAATTATTCGGACTATTGTCCTCATCTTTGTCACCATATTTATTAGAACGTTTCGGCCTTTCAGTATCTGTCTATATTTCTGAGATGAGGTATTATGTACACTATTTCCATTATTCGGACTATTGTCCTCATCTTTGTCGCCATATTTATTACAACGTTTCGGGCGTTGTACGGTCTAGCCATCTTCAGGTGGTTGTAATGTCGAACTGAACCCTTTATTTCGTGCCATGTTTAATGGATATCAAACCTAATGTCTCAGCAACACCAGTGAGCGAAATAAAGGGTTCAGTTCGACATTCCAACCACCTGAAGATGGTTAGACCGTACAACGCCCGAAACGTTGTAATAAATATGGCGACAAAGATTATTTCTGAAAGTTCTTCACTGCCTTAACCGGATATTGAACTCACACTCTTTGAGTCCTGTCACTGGATCTAACTATCGCCTTTATCCATTGTGCCATGTGTCCATCTGTGTATGAATTTGTAATAAATATGGCGACAAAGATGAGGACAATCGTCCGAATAATGGAAATTATGTTAATAAGTGACAACGAAAAGTATTTATGACTAACAGTTTCCACTGACAAAATCCACTGAGATTATATTTATAGATGAAGAAATGCATCAGAATTAACAGCGAATGCAACACGTTGGAAAAGGTCAACAACTCAAAGTGGAATGGCTTCAGAGAAAGTTTCGTGACAACTGCAAAAGAATCGAGATCTCGAAGAAAGAAAAACAAGAAGTCATGGTGAAGTGAATGCCAACTGAAATCCTCAACTTAATGGAAGGGAAACAGCAAAAATATTGCCATGATATGGCGCAGAAATTATCAGATTAAAGAAAAACCTCAGAAACAAGTACAAGCAAGCGAAAGAGGCATCACTTAACGGGAAATATGCAGACCCCACACAAAAAAAAAAAACACCAACAAAACGGTACAATACAGCTTGTATGCATAAAATGTCACGCAGAACGTTGAACGTACATCTCATTTTTTTTAGCATCAGGAAAACTATTTTTTGAGCTAAAGTGTGCCTTTACCAGTTCAGCCACGGAGCCAGACTGACAGAGCAATTTACCTATTTAAGAAAACACCTTTCTCGTTGGGAAGATCTACCCGAAACGTAAAATAATAATAATAATAATAATAATCTCTGAAAGGATTTTTTTTCTTTTTTGTATTCGACATTATTTCTTTCGTCTGTAAGCGTTATTTTAGTCGATATACATGTTTAAGTTGTTATCCCTGCATTTTTATTTTATTTTATTAAACATTGTAATTAATGACAACCGGCTTGGATTGAAAAGTCTTCTTAAAGAAAATTGTGAAGAAAAACAGGCTACGAATGTTTTGGGAAGTTCTGCCATGTTTTTTTTCTTTTCTTCATTTACTGTAGGAAAAAATGCCAACAGTTTTTTGAAAAGGGCAGAATGCCAAAAATCTGTAAAGCACTATTTAAAGCAGATAGTGGTTTTATTGACAAAAAGAACATATGATGCTATTGTATGACAATTTTATAGTTACGTGTTTATCTTATGTCAAAATAATAGCAAATCCGATGTAGTTACCGAAATTCAGAAATATCTTATTTTAAGATTTTCTTTTTAAGAAATGCAAGGTGGAGAGCAAACATTTTGACTTTAGTGTATTTTTGATATCCATTTTAGTTGTTGCCGCTGTTGGAAGTTTTCAGGTGATACGGTGTTTGTTATTTGTTAAAGATCTTTGTGATTCTAATGACAGATTCTTCTTTGGTATTTGAAGGATTGATTCGAGGAAACGGTTGAAATGGTCCCAAATAATGCATGTCAATGAGATGCTAGATCTATTCAAGAACATGTTTCCAGTTTTCATGTTAATGCCAGCCGTTCTTTGGAGGCACGTTGGAGTAATGGATAGCGGCTCGGACTGAGGAAACACAGAGCCGAGTTCGAATTCTTACCGAGTTCAGTACATTCATTTACGTGATAAAACCCAGGAGAAGTTATAGATCCCTCTCAACCCACTAGTTATGGGTAGATAGCAGATCAGAGTTAGTACTATAGTACTATAAAATTTGACAGTACTATAATCTCAGATTTGGTGACAGCCATATAACGTTGAAACACCGGTTTCCGGACGATCACCGGTTATCGTAATCTCAAATGATTTGGAGGTGATGGGCTTAAGGCCATATAACGTTGAAACACCCGGACGATCACCAAAGTTAAGCAACGTCGAGCTTTCACTACCAAGAAGACGATCACCTGAATCTCAGATTTCGAGGTGATGGGCAAACGTTGAAACCCGGTTTCTGGACGATCACCTTAAGTTCGAGCTTGGTCACTACCTAGAAGGGTGACAGCTTGGAAATGACAGGTTCTGTAATCTCAGATTTCGAGGTGATGGGCTTACGGCCATATAACGTTGAAACAACGGTTCCCGGACGATCACCAAAGTTAAGCAACGTCGAGCCTGGTCACTACCTAGAAGGGTGATAACTTGGTAATACCAGGTGCTATAAGCTCTGATGTGCAAGTAATAGGCTTAAGGCCATATCACTTTGAAACGCCGATTCCCTTACTATCACCGAAGTTAAGCAACGTCGAACCTGGTCAGTAACTAATCGGTAACCGCTTGACAGGTACTGTAAGCATGAAACTGCGGGTGCTATAATGCGAATCACGGCCATATTACGTTGAAACACTGGCTCCCATACTTGCACCGAAGTTAAGCAATGTCGATTCTTGTCAGTTCCTAGATGAGTGACAGCTTGGAAGTACCAGGTGCTGTAAGCTTATAATGGATAATGACTGGCAATTATTAATCGGACAGCAATTTCTGTTAGGTTCGTTAAAATACCCTTTGGAAAGATATGAATCCACTTCTTCCCCCCAGCTATGGGTTAATTAGTAATACTTGTACCACTAAACCATTCTTGTCTCTAAAATAGTAAATCTTAAATTTTAAAAATATATTCTGGCTTTAAATAACCTGCACAGATTTGATAGGCCGTACACGTCAATCAATGAACCAATCCATCAAGCTGATCCTCACTGGGAACCCCACTCGTTAAATAGCGCAACAAGCTTTGGGATATGAAAATTATTACTATATCTTGGCGAGAATATTTTCGCACATCAGTCGTAATCATATGTTATGGCACTTAATTATATATTAAAGCGAATCAACCACATTGAAAAGTGTCTAAATATAAATATCTATCGAAAGTCCATTAACGAATATGGTTTCAAAAATCTCTTATCACGCCTTAAGACATTTAAGTAATGTGTAATTATTTAAGTAACCTTAATGAATCATGATCTGGACAGGTTGACCAATATAAGATACATTAACACTTCTACTGATGGGGACATAGTTCCACCTCTGTAAGATACTTATACTATCTGCTGTTGACATATATATATATATATATATATATACATTTTGGCAGAAACTTTGTGGCGTTTTTTTTTTTTTTTTTTTGGAACGGATAGAGAATCGAGATAGATTTGGGGAGCATCTTAGAATAATCCCCAGCCTGTGCTGGCAGCAAATCGCCGGCGTACGGATAGAAAATGAAATTGAGTAAATTGTGCAAAAACTAGAATGGGGCAAGGGTGTGTCGTCTCACCGGATGTGTCATCTAACTATACAATTCACGCACACACACATTATATATATATATATATATATATATATATATGACGAATCGGTAGTCGATTTATGCAACTGATAATAGCTCATATTTATATGTATATCACTCATTTAAACCGTTATTTAAATTCTCTGTTTAAAACTGTTATCTTTTTAATTTTATTCCCCACCCTAATCTTAAGGTCTTTCTCCCGTTGCACCCCTCTCTAGATGTTTCATACATTTCCCTCTCACCCTGAAGAAATATAGTTTTTAGGTGTGCTATATTTATGGGATAAAGTGCTAATATCAGAGATAGAGCGTATGTAAATATACATATAAAAGTGAACATTGAATTCAACACTGTTTCATGCTAGGCGGCCCGACAATTGCCCCTAGCATGAAACAGCCTGTCGCCTCTGAGTGTTGACTTCAATGTTCTTTTCTATATATATATATATATATATATATATATATATATATATATATATTGGCATAGCAGATCATTATTTAAACATATATTATTACGTATAATGGGCAATAAATGCCTATTATATCTGATCATGAACCGTTTTAATATTGCCGTAATTTCTGCTGATAAAGAAAAAAAATTAACCAACGTTTGGATAATTTCTTATTAAGTTAATCCTAAGCTTTTATTCCGCGACCGTTATCGCCACAAAGCAATTTTCTATGGCAAAATATCATAATATAATATTTGACGGTGTATCTGTTTTATATAAACACTCTGAAGAGGACTCATGTGAGCCGAAGGACTGATATTACCTAACAGTCCAGTAGACTTTTCTTTGTTTCTGTTTCTTCAGATCTCTTCTTCATCTTCACTGATATATCAGAAGACTGATATTACCTAACAGTTCAGGAGTTTTTTCGTTGTTCGTCTTGCTTCAAACCTCTTCTTCATCTGAGAGATTGTCTAGAATTCATTGCAAAATACGAGGACTGATATTACGTAACAGTTCAGTACTCTTTTCTTTGTTTCTGTTGCTTCAAGTCTCTTCTTCATCCGTGAGGAGATTGTCCAGCATTCACTGCCATATATGAGTACTGATATTACGTAACAGTTCAGTCTTCTTTTCTTTGTTTCTGTTGCTTCAAGTCTCTTCTTCATCTGTGAGGAGATTGTCCAGCATTCACTGCCATTTAGGAGGACTGATATTGCGTAACAGTTCAGTACTCTTTTCTTTGTTTCTGTTGCTTCAAGTCTCTTCTTCATCTGTGAAGAGATTATCCAGCATTCACTGCCTAATAGGAGAATTGATATTACATAACTGTTCAATAATAATAATAATAATCTTCTTCTTCCCCTGCTCCTCCTCCTCCTCTTACTTCTTCTTCTCCTCCTCCTTCTCTTACTTCTTCTTCTTCTTCTTCTTCTTCTTCTTCTTCTTCTTCTTCTTTCCAAGCCTGCTACAATACTCGGGCCCATTTGTTTTTACTGTACCCACAACTGTTTTTTTTTAATGCAGCTCTGTTGAGCAAACCGGCATGCATTATACGGAAGTTACATGCGGTTTGAATTCTAAGTTGACCTTCTCCGATACCGGTTGCCAACCATGGCTAAAGAATTTAGCCTTGCCTCTTATTTAATCTATAACTATTTGAGAATAAAAACGTTGGAATCCTAACTTTTCCAAGGGTATCTGTGCGAAACTGGATGGAAGGAACTCAAACAAAGTTCGAAATCGGCTCGCCGACTTCCAGTTTCAAGCCTCCAAACATCACACCACCTGCTCACCCCTCTATATTTAATAACCAATGTTTATAAATTTACATATATATATATATATATATATATATATATATATATATATATATATATATATATATATATATATATATATATATATATATATATACACGACCGACTGTCTTGTATTTTCTGACACTGGTGATATAGGAGGCAAATACAAATGATCCCATTTTTTATCTAAACTTCGTAAAAGACATTTTAGTAATTTCTATATATTTATTTTGTCGAAGAAGGGGCGTATTAAAATACCAAAAAAAAAAATGATGGGTATTATGGAGATCTCGCATTATTATTGTTTAAAATAGATTTTGTAAAAGACGCTAGCGTCTGGAATTGTAAAGTAAAAATTATTTTCAAATGTGATTTACTCGAACTGAAAGAAAAAGACGCGGGGAAAAAATCGGCCAAATATTTTTTTTTCCGTTAAGTTTGTTTGCCAAGTCAAAATAAAAGTAGATTTTTACCATTATTCTGAGATTTATTTTCTTCTTCTATGTGCCATGTTCCTTTAAGACGTTGGCCATCATGGCTTCCCACAATTTAACTTCCTCTGTAGCTCTTAATAAATAGTGTCTTTTTATTATCACCCCTAAAACCTGTTTCGACATCCGCTTACTCAGACTCGCTAAGTAGGTTATGAATTGTATTCCCCTTTCACACAGTATTTTCAATCTGACCCTGTGCCTATCAAATATTCCAAGCCCTCTTTCCTCATTATGTGCCATAGAAATCTCAACCGTCTCTTTCCAAAATATAAGTGTCTTTTTTCTTTCCATTTTCTCTAGAACTTCGTCGTTGCTCATTTGTTCGATCCATGGTATTATCGATATCCTCCTGTCGAACCACATTTCTGTTGCATCAAGTCTCTTCTTAATCTGCGAGGAGATTATCCACGTTTCACTGGGGAAATAAATTATAACCAGTGGACCCTTAAAGTTGTCTGTTTTCATTGAAATATATATATATATATATATATATATATATATATATATATATATATATATGTAAGCAAATGTAAACGGATATAGATCCGACAGAATGAAGAAAAATTAGGAAAAAAAACAAACCAAAAATCCTTAAATGCAATTATGTTGTTTAAAATGAATGAAATGTCGACGTCTGACGTTTCAGTTTAATAAACCTTTTTCAAGACAATATTCATCGACCATGTGACGACAACGTGACCATGCTAAACGGAAAGCTGATCATTTTAAAAATTTTCAGTTATCTGTTTTGGATAAGACTTGTTTTTTATGTCCATCGTCTTTGTCAAATTGAACTGAATTGTATTTTAATGAATATTGTCTTCAATTCATTCATTTTAAACAACATAATTGTATTTAAGGATTTTTGGTTTGTTTTTTTCCAAATTTTATTCATATATATATATATATATATATATATATATATATATATATATATATTAAAAAAAAGCAGACCACTCTAAGGTTCCATTATAATAATTTATTTCACCAGAGCCTTTTTAAGGGACGCTGAATCATCAGATTATACTTCCAACTTCCAAAAGTGAAATGAAAGATGAAATGAAAATTCATATTTTTGGCGGGTAGTATCAAGCTTATGTAATTTAACAGAGAGGGTAGGGAAGAGTGGTGGGAGAGACATGGTTGAGTTTAGAGAGGGTTTATTTTAATATATCTTTCAATCATACTTAGTATTAGGGGAGGAGGAACCAGACCTCGATCTATTTAAACGGTTAATCTTAACGGAAGTGATAGATTATATATAGGTAACTAGACTCGTTTCGGAAAACCTTCGGTTTCTTGATTTGCTAATGGTCAAATCAATTTCGAAAGAAAAAAAGGTTTTAAAAAAAGAAAGAGGAACATGAACGTCTGTCGAAAATAATCGTACAACATACGGGTCCAAATCCCAAAGAAAAAAACACCGATCCGAGTAATGAACTAACTAAAAAAGTGCTCAATAAAAAAGCAGAGCAGACCTAGTCAAACCTAGAGAGCCAGACAAACCTACCAAGGTTTCACCTGGCTTTCCTGACCATCCGCTTGGGTGAAACCTTGGTAGGTTTGTCTGGCTCTCTAGGTTTGAATATATATATATATATATATATATATATATATATATATATATAGAGAGAGAGAGAGAGAGAGAGAGAGAGGTCCATAAATTGATCTTTAGCATTTCAAGATATTTTTGTGTAGTTTTGGTAGATAATATTTTCATTTTTGCGTAATTTAAACGACAATTTTTGTATCGCACCATATATATATATATATATATATATATATATATATATATATATATATATATATATATATATATATATATGCAGGTGCTCCATA
Source organism: Acanthosepion pharaonis (assembly GCA_903632075.3). Classification (NCBI taxonomy): domain Eukaryota; kingdom Metazoa; phylum Mollusca; class Cephalopoda; order Sepiida; family Sepiidae; genus Acanthosepion; species Acanthosepion pharaonis. The sequence continues at coordinate 192,639 of CAHIKZ030000281.1, read as the reverse complement.
AATTGCCATCCATATACATTTTAACATATAGTTTTTATATATCAGATATTCGAGAAGATTCTTTTGACTCAAGAGCAACGAATTGAAATCTTCCTTAGGTTAGGGCCGGTTCAGGGAGCACTCGCATGGTTGCAATCGCATTTTCCAAAAAAAATAGAGCTACCATCAACACGGCACTGTGGCAAAGGCTATTGAAGAGTTCCACAATCAGGAAGTGTTACAGATCCAGCGAGATACGGTCGACCTACAGAAGACTTACAGCCAACGATGAATGGAAACAGCTATGATATTCTTAGCGCTTACACCGAATCCCAAAAATTTAACTTCGTTGCTCTTTATATAAACGCTTCTTCAAGGGAATCTGAAATATGAAGAAATGCTTAAAAATTATATGTATGTAATCTTATGGGATACCATATATATATATATATATATATATATATATTTTATAATTATATTTTTATAAAATATGATTCCATCGCTACACACAAATTACCATGTTTCGAAATTGGTCAGCAGTATTTAAGTTTAATTCCAATATTAAACCTTAACTACTCGGTGGCAGTTTCATCCTCAAGTCTTGTTTTTTGATTTCATAAACAACGCTCATATCTATCTATCTATCTATCTATCTATCTATATATATATATATATATATATATATATATATATATTACAAAATTTGCTTGAAGATGAAACAGAACTAATGCTTTTAATTTAATTATATAATTAAATTTGAAGATTTTAGCTTCAGTTTTTGAAACATGGTTATTACTGTGTAGCGAAGAAGCCATATTTTAAATCAGTTAATTTATAATATTTATGCTCTGTGAATTTACATTGAGCACTGTTTTGTAAAAATAAAAAATAGCAAGAACACCGGATTATATATCCTATTGTTCTTTCTTTCTTTATATATATATATATATATATATATATATATATATGTATGTATGTATGTATGTATGTATGTATTAGGCTGAAAAGTGTGTTATCAATAAAAGGTTTTGCCGAAATAATTTGGGAAGGAAAACAATTCCGGTCGATAAAGATTTCACTGCAAGGAAATGTGAGTCTTCAATGAAATTTGAAATGTTCAGTACTTAATGCTTTTCTTTTGTTTTTGCGATGGGGGGGGATTTTATTTTACATAAAGCGTCTGTGTGTCTTTGTGTAATTACAAGTTTTAAAAAAAAGTTCTTTAATTAAAAATCTGTTTGCATCCTCTGATTCGATTTAGTGTACAATGTTTTTATTTTTTTAATGTTTTTTTTTTATTTTTTAAGATTTATGAGCTCAAAAATATTATTCTTCACAAAAGTTAGCCATTATCGAATAGAATTACTTTGTTTACGTTTGTCCAATTATTTTTCGACAACTTTTAATTCGGTCATCGAATTTCGTGCGATTTCTATATCAGAAAATAAAAGGAATAAAAAAAAAGAAAAAGAAATAAAAAAAAACTCAAAATCAGGCGCAGATTGGCTTCCAGATGCATACATGTTACATTATGTTTTTTTTGTTTCTTTAATCTGTAGGGCTCAAGAGTCTCTCAAGTTAGAGGTTTAGAATTGAAATTTTAGTGATGTGCAAAGGGTCTTATTATGCATTTGTATATTTTTGCAAATTTCTGATTATGCCAGCACTGCTTTTTTTTGTAAACACATGGACTCGTCTCTTCTAACCCCCGCTATGGGTTAAAGAGGAGTACGGGTTGGGTTGCTAGTTTTAAATGCCATCCAGTCTGGGGGGATGACAATTGCCGTTTGATTGTCGGTTAAAGAATAAATTGTGTAAAAACTGAAAACGTTACTCTAAGGGCACGGCCCGTTGGGTTATGAATACTTCGATAAGTTTCACCACGGAATTTGAGAGTAGCGACCCTATAACGAGTCTAGTCAGTTTATTCGATCTCACCCAGGCCAGTTGGGATAGTTGGTATGACGCTAGCGTTGTACCGAAACAGTCTGGGTTCGATTCTCGATAGCGGATGCGCACAACTGGTGAAACCCAAATACGACGAAACGGCCGTTTAATGCTTTCCGCATTCTGTTGAGGATTCTTCTAGACACGATGTATTAATATAATTCTAATCCCCCAAATTCTATCATATAATTATTTATTTAAAAATATGATTCCAACGCTACATAAGAGTTCTCATGTTTCAAAACAAGAGCCGAAAACTTCAATATAATTATTTGAATTGTATTTATGCTCTACTTTTGTATCGAGCACTATTTTAAAAATAATAACAAAACTACTAAAGAACTTTTGGATTATTTACCCAACGAGTTTTTCCTATTTTCTAAATATTTTACACACACACACATACACACACAGATATATATATATATATATATATATATATATATATATATATATATAAGTTATGAAGAACTTGGTAAAACCGAATTGGTAAATCCAAGGAGGATGAAACTCCTGAGAGCTCAATGCGAAGAACAGAGCTAATATTTAATGAACAACAGACACTTTAAGGTACCATAACAATAATTTATTTCACCAAAAATCCTTTTTAAAGGATTTCGGATCATCAGGTAACACTTCCAACAATATATATATATATATATATATATATATATATATATATATATATATATATATATATATATATATATTATGAAATGGATTAATTCCGCAAATTATTTAATATATTTCCTTTTCATACATTACTTGTATTAAATACAATTTATTTAATTAAATGCTCTGTTGTTGTTTTTTAAATAAACAGAATTATTTACATTTTCCCAGCTTGAATATCCGGGTAATTTAATAGAAAACGAACCTCTATTCCTGTATGGAACCATCTATCAGACGTTTTTGTGTCGGTGAGTCTTATAACACATCAGATCAAATAACATTTCCTTATAAGACCCAGGTTCGAGGAGAGCACATTTATTTCTACGAAATCCCTCGAACATTCAGGGCGATACAATGGAATTAATAATGTTTATTTAAAAACAGAGCATTTTCTTAAATAAATTGTATCTAATAAAAATAACGTATAAACAGGAAATATATATCTATCTGGTAATATCTTGCTCACCCGTTGTAGGCTCTCGAATAGTAAGTAAGCCATCGCGGCAGTGGTATGTTATTTTCACATCGGCTGCAGAAGAAGGTCAGGCAGACAACAGAAGCTCCGGTCTAACACAGCCTTCACTTTTCTTCTTCGTTTAACGGCTTTATCCTGTGAGTCTGCCTCAGAGATTTTGTGACTCCATGTCGTTTTGTCGGTGATGTAATGGATAATGCTCCGAATTGTTAATGAGAGAGCAGAGTTCCAATTCCAGTTGGGTTCGTCATATTCACTTACGCGCAAATATTCTTGGAACTGATATAAATCCGCCTCTTCTACCCCCAGCTATGTGTTAATTAGTAACACTTATATCACTAAGACAGAATTATCTCTCCCCCCACAAAAAAAAATCTTGCAATCTAAAAGATGTTATCTGGCGTTAAATAACCTGCAAAGTGTTGATAAACCGTAAAATCGAATCAATGAATCAATCAAAAGACACTAAGGGATTTAAAAATTTACTATTTTAATGTTTAACTTTAAGTTACTGTATGTTATGGAGTGGTTTCACAGAGGAGGCTTGTATTTGTACTAAGTCGGTCCTAAAATAGGTTCGACGTACAAAACGTTCGGAACTTGATATAATAGGTAATGACGCAGAGAAATCTAGTTGTGGTCGCTGATACTTTAGTATCCGACTAACGGTCGTCCGGCATCGACTAACTGACCGAACTCCATTGAGCGACTCCTTACTCTTACTACTAGTTATTATAGGTGGGAGAGTCTATTAACAATAGAATAGTTGTGTTCCACTATACTACTGTATAATAACCATGTTATTATATGCAATCAGTCAGTTATGTTCCACGCGTGATACACGCTTAGGCGATCATGTATCTTTCGATACATGACTGACGAGGTAGATTTTTTCCCGCAGTAGGTTGCCATTTCTTTGGTAGACCAGTTGCCATCCAAGGCTGTAGAACCCGGTCTGTCCTGCTATTTACCCATAGCTAGGGTAGAAGAAGAGGGTTCATACCTTTTCCAATGTTATTAGCACGTAAGTGAATGTAATGGATTCGACTGGAATTCGAACTCGGCTCTCCAATTCCTCAATCCGAGCCGCTGTATATTTATATAGGATAAATATGAGAAATAAATTTACACTAGTTGAGAACGATAACTTTTTTTTAAATAGAGTCCAAATTCATTATCCCATGAGCGCGTCTTTTTCTAAGACATATCGTATCATGGACATCGGTGTTTCAGGCTAGATTCTTTTATGTCGCTCTGAATGTTGTCCTTCAATTGTTGGAGAGTTTGGGGTTTGTTGATTGTTATCATCCAAGTTCCTTGTAGCACGGTGCTGGTCCAAGTTCCTTGTAGCACGGTGCTGGTCCAAGTTCCTTGTAGCACGGTGCTGGTCCAAATTCCTTGTAGCACGGTGATGGTTCAAGGTTAGAACCAATGAAAGAATAACACGAACACAGGTATGGAATACAAAGATATATTACAACAGAAATATAATACAAAGAAGTAGAAGTATTAGTAATGACTATCAGATTTGGTTAGAGTGAACAATGTTGTCTCGACAAGTATCACTATTCCAATGTCCTTACAATATGCTCTTAATTATCTCTCCTCGTCTTACAATCTCCTCATACCTCTTGAGAGGCACAGTATTTATAATGTCAGGAATAGTCCATTATTATTATGGGTAAGTTCCCATAACAGAATCGTCCCCGTCAACCAAAATTCCTCCCCAAAGGAGAGGGAGAATGAAACAAAAGAAACGAAGAAGAAGGAATAGTAACTATTAAAAGTCAAGGAAAAAGCAGGAAAAAAATACAGACGCTAAACGAAGAATAAAATGAAGAATAAAATGAAGAATAATGATTAAAGATATTTAAAATGGACTGAACCATAAAAAGGGTACGAAAATGAAGAATGGGCAAAGAATTGAAGGAAAAATAGGGACAAAATTCAGTTTATACCGCAGCCGTAAGAAAGTCTTCTTCTTCCCAAAATTTGCCTGAGAAGCTGGATTGTTGCCCTTGTCGTATTAGCTCTTGTCTCATCTTGTTGTACAGAAACAGGGTGATGCATTTAAAAAAATTTGTTGGATTTAAACGAGAGATCTAAACATGTTGTGAGCGCCTTCGATTTGATAAGCTCGGATCTTCTTCGGTATTCTCTCTTCCTCGCACAAATACTCCTTCGTCTCGAACAGAACGTGCTCTACCATTTCTTGAAGGTCACTTACTAAAACTTCATTCACAGAATTTGGCGAATCTCTCATACCGTAATTGCGACGATAGGATCGCTGAGTTTAAATTATTGATTCTTGGTTTTGGTACTAAAATTTCACTACTTGTGTTCGTTATACAGTCGTGTAGTTTTTAATAAAACGAATACTACAAAGAAGTTAATTAATTCCAGACCCCTTGACATTTTGAATATCCTATATTTTCTGATTGTAATAATAATTAGCATTTTTTTTCATTCACCGAGTATCCAGGGGTCAGCAAACTTTTGCTAACTATATGCCGACTTAGGGTCTTAAAATCATTCAGTGTGTCAACGACATACGTATTTTTATACAAGCCAAAGTCAATATACCTATTCTACAATATATTTTATATAGTCATATATAGTATATATACTTTAGTATATATTAGAATTAAATTTTATGAAATATAAGAATGTCTCGTGTTTAAATAACCCAAGAGGGTCGTAAAACAAAACAACCAAACAAAATCCAGTTAAGTCTATGGCGTGAGCACCAACAACGAAGATATGGGTGTTATTCTCCACCCTTCAACCTCTCACCCACAGGCGGGGCGTGGCAATCCTTTCGCTATTCTACCGTTACTTCCACGGAAAGTTCTTGGACGAACTACATACCCTGGTCCCGCCAAATCAAACCTTCACAGCAAGAACACGCCATGCCGCTTACTGCCTCCATATCCCATCTTTGAGAAGTAAGTTGCCCCAACGTAACCTTCTACCTCGAGTGGCCCCGGGACTTGTAAAGCAGGCGTCAGCAACCTTTTGCTAAGTATGTGCCGATTTCGGGGTTTAAAATCATTCAGTGTGTCAACAACATACGTATTTTTATACAAGTCAAGGCTGATATACCTGTTCTACAATATATTTTATATAGTCATATATAGTATATATATACTTTAGTATATATTAAAATTGAAACAGCTAAATATCTTATTTGCGGTATTGTAGTTATTGGTTCGAACTTTGTGATGTCATTTGCGGCTGCGTGCCACTGGCCATGTGGATTACCAGGATAACAAAAAAAAGGCAGTTTGAATGTAAATAATGTTAATTGTTCAGACACACCTCATATACATATATATGTATATCTATCTATCTATCTATCTATCTATCTATCTATCTATCTGTCTCTATATATATATGTGAAAAATATATAGAAAATAGGAACGAACTCGTTAGATAAATAATCCAAAGTTCTTTAGTATTTTTGTTATTATTTAAAAAAAGAATAGTGCTCGATACAAAAGTAGAGCATTATTGTAATTATTTATTTAATCATCAAATTTTTGCATTGAATAATTAGCATAAAAACAAACAAACAATAAAATAATTTTTAAAATCCATAGTCCTAATAAATAGTTTAAATGCCCTACAAAAAAAGATAACCCTTTATGAAGTCGTCAAAAAACAAATGTTACGGCAGTTTTTATATACTCAAAACCCTTTCAGAAAAAAAAAAATAAAAAAAAATAAATAAATCTCCATAGGCACGTAAACCAGACTAGGCGAAATCTTCTTCCGTTTTAAATTTAGACACCCCAACCTTACCCTGACTTGATATCTGTGAATGTAACTTGATATTGATACAAATTATTAACATCTTACGCCCCTTTTTCTTTAAACAATTGCTCTAGCCGTTACCATAGAAATTTTGATTTCAATAATGAATATGCTTATAAAACACGTAAATTTCAGGAATTAGTTATTCAAAAAAAAAAATTCGCTTGAAGATGGAACAGAGCTTACTTTAATTCAATTTAATTCAAATAATTATATTGAAGTTTTTGGCTCTTGTTTGGAAACATGAGAACACTTATGTAGCGTGTTGGAATCATATTTTTAAATAAATAATTATATATATATATATATATATGTGTCATTTAGAATATTTTAAAGATTACTATCAGTAAACTATTACATTTTAAAAATCCTTTTAAGGGGTTTTCTATGAATGTGTTAATAAATACAGTATTAAAGTTTTATTAAATCCCTAAGTTATTTGTAAAATAATTAAATATTTAAATTGCTAGCAAGCATCAAATTAATTTCTTCGTGTTTTTTTTGTTTTTTTTAACATTTAAATTACTATTGAACATCAAAATCTATTTTTTTTATATAAATTGCTAAAAATATACCACCCCACTTCTCCTACGTAAAACCTAATGACAGCTTCTTTTTCTTTATTTCCCCCTTCTTTCTTTTTTCTTTTTCTCTCTTCTCCCATTTCAATATATCAGTTCCGTTAAGATTAACCGTTTAAATAAGTCGAGATCTGGTTACTCCTCCTCCCCCAGTACTAAGTATGATTGAAAGAAATATTAAAATAAACTCTCTCTAAACTCTACCATGTCTCTCTAGCCACTCCTCCCTACCCTCTCTGTTAAATTCCATAAGCTTGATACTACCCGCCAAAAGTATGAATTTTCATTTCATCTTTCACTTTTGGAAGTGCTATCTGATGATCCAGCGTCCCTTAAAAGGGCTCTGGTGAAATAAATTATTATAATGGAACCTTTAAAGTGGTCTGCTTTTTTTTAATATATATATATATATATATATATATATATATATATATATATATGTGTGTGTGTTTGTGTGTGTGTGTGTGTGTGTGTGTGTGTATAATGACTTGATAATACAAAATTTGATTATCATCGTAAACAGAACTAATATAAACGTCTTAATACTAAAACGGGGGTGGGGAATATTTTAGGAACGTACAACAGAGACAAAGTCATTGCCGAAACAATTACTAATTATTTTTAAGACGATCAACGAAATACACTTTACAGTGGGTTTACGTGTTGTTAAATTAGGAACACGTGTTTAACTCCTAAAAGAAGAAAGTCAACTACATGAATATGGCAGAGATTGAACCCACCATAAAGAAATGTAAAGAAAACAAACAAGACATATATATATATATATATATATATATATATATATATATATATATATATATATATATAGTTAAATTCCCAGATCAATTCTGTGGACAAGAGGGGATTATCAAAACCAAGAGAAAAGTTGGACAATTTATATTTAAATTTTTGACCAGAAACCAAGAAAAAGTCATAAAGATTGTGTGTAACTGCAAAATTGTCCAAGTCGTATAAACGCAAAATTATCCATTTTTTAGATTAAGTTTTGAACCGTTGTATCTTAGAAATGATTAAAGATATCTTACTGGAATTCTCCAAAGTTTTTCATAACACGATTGAACTCTACTTCGAGCAATAAAAATCTATAATTACTCACCAAGCGTAGCAGAAAAACATCGTGATGAAATCGATCATAAACCAAAATGACATGTGCGTGTCTGTGTGTGTGTTTATCACCGTAAACAGAACTAATATAAACATCTTAATACTAAAACAGAAGGGGAAATATTTTAGGAATGTACATCAAAGACGAAGTCGTTGTCGAAACAATTACTTATTATTTTTAAGACGATCAACGAAACACACTTCAGGGGTCAGGGGTCGACCACCTTTTGCTAATTATATGACGACTTAGGGTTTTAAAATCATTCAGTGTGCCAACAGCCTACGTATTTTTATACAAGTCAAGGTCAATATACCTGTTCTACAATACATGTTATATAGTGATATATAGTATATATATACTTTAGTATATGTTAAAATTGAAACAACTAAATATCTTCTTTGCGGTGTTGTAGTTATTGGTTCGGACTTTGTGATGTCATTTGCAGCTGCGTGCCATTGGGAATTGCTTGCCGTGCCAAAGTGCGGCATGCGTGCCGTGCGTGTTTTGAAAAATCAATCAGAAGTTACAACGTCTCTCCTCTTAGAGAAGAGCTGCCAATAAACGAAATAATAAGCTTGCGTAATCGTTTAGCACGAACGGATGTTAGGAGAGATAGCAAAAAGACAAAACACTAATAAAAAGGAAGGAAGCTGTGAAGAGCCACGATCGTTCACGGCTTGAAGAGACCTAGCACATAGGAGAATCATGTTGAAATATATTTTAGTATTTTTTAATTTTTTTTTTTTGTTACTTATACATTATTTTTAAATAAAAAAAAAATTGCCAGGATTCGAACACTGTTCGTCGATTCCAATTACTGTGCGGATATATTCGTCGTACGCTTTTCGTCTTACTTATAGAGATATACAACAATTGTCAAATGGAAATCGTATCTCGTGTCCTAAGGCAGGAGTCGCCAAATTTTTACTATGTGCTGACTCAGAGTTAAAATCTTTCATTGTGCCAACAGCCTACATATTTTTATACAAGTCAATGTCAATATACCTGTTCTACAATATATTTTATATAGTCATATATAGTATATTTACTTTAGTAGTTATTGTTTCGAACTTCGTGATGTCATTGGTGACTGCGTGCCATTGGAAATTGCTGGGCGTGCCACTTTTGGCACGCGTGATGTGCGTGTTTTTCTTTTTTTTGAAAAGTCAGTTCGAAGTTCCAACGGTCCTCCTCTTAGAGGAGAGCCGCCAATAATCGAAATAATAAGCTTGCGTAATTGCTTGGCACGAACAGGTATTAGGGGAGATAGAATAAAGACAAAACATTACTAAGAACTACAAAAGGAAGGAAGCTGTGAAGAGCCACGATCGTTCACGTCTTGAAAAGACTTGGCACATGGAAGAATCATGTTGAAATATATTTTAGTATTTTAGTTTTCTTTTACTTATACTTTAGAAAAAAGAAAAAAATTATCAGACCAGGATTCGAACACATATAGTAATATATAGTATATATACTTTAGTATATGTTAAAATTGAAACAGCTAAATATCTTCTTTGCCTTGTAGTAGTTACTGGTTGGGACTTCGTGATGTTATTTGTGGCTGCGTGCCATCGGAAATTGCTTGGCATGTTTGGCAAGATTGCCAACCCCTTCATTATAGGATGAAATAACTTACAACGGTCATTAGTTTTAATAGTTAACATCTGGATTCAATAAATTCCGATGTTAATTACTCTTTTGTAAATAGAATTACTGTTGATTTCTTTTCATTATCCTCGACATCTTCGTCTTTGTGGCCGTCGGCGTTCATAATATTATTTCGAATGCTGGCTTTTCTTTTTAGTCAACTCTTCGCACAGCCGTCGGCAAGTTTTCTCTAAGGCATGTTGCTTTTTTTTTATCCTTCCATGTAATCACTCTCATTTTTGGAACGTTTTAATGAAGAGATATTAAAGTCGCATACCGGGTCTCGACGTGAAAATTAAAATCGGCGTGTCAGGTTCATTTTCCAGCTTCATTTGCAGCCCTTGGGAAAGGCATGAAACCGTTAGTTCTATTCGTTAAATAGACGGGATATATATATATATATATATATATATATATTGAGAGATTTTTTATGTTTATACATTCTTTTTATAGATACAAATATTTAAGTAAATATAATCGTCCTGAATGTCCGAAAATTTTCACGTCCTCCAACACGAATCGAACCCTGATATAGCCTGACGTGCCTTTACCGATTGAGCCACAGAGGAGCGTTCTGTTAGCAAGGTCGATTATACTGTATTTAAACACAATTCTCCATGATTTTCTCTCATACATTCATATCTGCTCTATGCATATCCAAATATAAAATACAGTAAAATCGACCTTGCTAACCGAACGCTCCTCCGTGGCCTAATCGGAAGACGAATATTTTCTATGAAAATTTCTCGGACATTCAGGCCAGTAAATGTTGTTTAATACTGTTTATTATAAACAGAGCTTTTACTTAAATATTTGTATCTATAAAAAGAACGTATAAACATAAAAAATAATAAACATATATATATATATATATATATATATATATATATATATATATATTACGATAAACGTGCAATCAATTTACAAATACATGAATTATTCACACAAAAACTAATGCAAAAGGTTAATGATTTAAATGGCGAGACATCCATCATCGCAAACAATTCAAATAATATACAAAAACTCCGTATCCGTTATGAATGAAATGATCCTTGTTTATATAAATTTCTGCCGTATTAGTTCTTATTTTACTACAAGCTTTCGTCTGTTCCTAGAGGTTTTTGTATATTATTTGAATTGTTTGCGATGATGGATGTCTCGCCATTTAAATCATTAACCTTTGCATTAGTTTTGTGAATAATTCATGTATTTGTAAATTGATTGCACGTTTATCGTAATTTAAATAACTGATCCAAGTGTGACTTTTGGATAATAAGTGCGACATTACTGTAATTATTGAACAATATAGTTCATGCCACTTTGAAAGAAAAATTTACCAGTAAAAAAATTTGTTCATCATCATATTTTATATGAACGCACAACCTTTAAAAATTTTAAATCAAACTCAGCGTTGCTTCGGCGCGCTCCCCCCAAAAAATAACTCATTTTCAATAGCATTTCGGATACAACAATACATATATTTTCGTTGTCCTCTTATTACTAAGAGAAAAAACAAGAACAGCATCTATTCTATACCTGAAGATGTCTGTAGGAACAGACGAAAGCTTGTAGTAAAATAAGAACTAATACGGCAGAAATTTATATAAACAAGGATCATTTCATTCATAACGGATACGGAGGTTTTTGTATATTATTTGAATTGTTTGCGATGATGGATGTCTCGCCATTTAAATCATTAACCTTTGCATTAGTTTTTGTGTGAATAATTCATGTATGTATATATATATATATATATATATATATATATCCTTCCTTCTATTTAACTCGATATTAGCTTCCAAAAATAATTAAATCTGTCGAGCACTGTGGAGAGAAAAGCGCGAATTTGTAAACATTTAATATTACTGCTGATAAAACAAGACTCCCCAAATTAGCTTGAATTCTCTAGGTGTCTGGCGTGTTTATGAAAAAATAAAAACGTAAAAATCCGCCTTTTTCTCTGCCGGGCGTCGATAGCCTAGAGGTTAGAATCTGCGACTGAGATACCGACTTCAAGCGATCGGATATCTAGCCACACTGAGGAGCTGGTTGTGGATGACGATATATATATATATATATATATATATATATATATATATATATATATATATATATATTTATTTTATAAAAAAAAATTATAACATAAGTATGTTATAAAATCACTACAAAAATAGCCATTTTGTTTCAACACACTCTGTGTTTTATCAAGTGATGATGTTGAAAAGAAAATAAATGGTTTTAAAAAGTTTCAGATTAATTAACGATCCTACACTGGGGGGAAACATTGTTACAAAAAGCTAGAATAACCAATCAAAAACGAAGTATAGAAAGATTCAAAAGCTTGACAACGAAATCCTGCTCTAATAGCTATTCAGATCTTTAAATACGTGTAATATTAAAATAATTTTTACTAACTAATAATTATAAATTTACATGATAAAATTTAATATTAAAATTAAAAACTGGCTATTTTTAAAATCCAAATTTAATCACTATTAAGTTTAAAAACTACAAAATTATTGACAAAAGAAAAAAATATATATGTTTATTCAATTCATTTCTTCATTGAAATTACGTTCGACAAGACAAGACGCTATAATACATCCGGTCATTTGATAATACATGTATATATATTTTTTCTTTTCCCTTTTTTCGTTTTTATTTTAAAGTTTGTGAATATGGTCTTAAACTCACGCGTGACACAACAAAAAACACAATCAGATTATAATACATAAGCATCCAGACATAATTAGATACACACACACACACACACACACACACACAAACATACACACACACTAAAAAAAAAAAAAAAGGAGAGATGGGGAATATATGAACATCTCTACAGCCCTTTATGAAAAAAAAAAAGACATGGAAACTAACACTTATACACACACAGTTAAATGTGAATACACTCTACATACACATAGACACCGATATATACACATACATACATCCACAGACAATGGCATAGACATTGAGAAATCACCACCAGTAAATATTTCAGACTTAAATAAATGCTAACCACTTATTGAATTATAACTTAAGGGAGCAAATATACAAAGATAAAAATGTTTAAAATAATATTATTTAATATATTAAAACGAAAATTCTAATCTAAAACCATAAATATCAATAAAAATATATATATTATTAATCATATAAGTTGATAATAGTTTCATTATATATTTGGCAAAGAAAAACAGGACAAAGAAATCCACAAATATATACATATATATATATATATACACGGCAGCAAAAACAAATTAACACACATAAATATATACTCATACATACATATACATACAGAAATACATACAAATAAATATATAAACATAAACATATACGTACATATACATATCTATGATAACAAGTACACATGTACGCACATATACATATAAACCTAAATACACACACATATATACACATAGACTTTTATGCACACATACTTAGATATATAAAAAACAGTCATACCCACACATACACACAAACAAACTCATACATAATAGGTGCCAACACACACACATATATATATATACATACAAAAACATACATAAATATATATACACACATACATACATATCTACAAATAAACATATATATAAATAAATATATCTATCTACAATAACAACTACCCATATATACATGCATACATAAAAATACAAATAACATTTCAACCAAATACATATATAAACGAACTAACATATAGATACATAAATATACCTTCAAACACCAACACACAGCAATATACATATAGTCTAACATACAAATATATAAACACATTCATACAAACAGAAATATACTTAAATATAAATACACATACACAATAAAATAGGACATACAGATATATATATAAATATATATGCACACACATATATATATATATATATATATATATACACACATACATACACACATACACATACACATACATATATATATACAAATATATCGTGGCACAAAGCCGAAATTAGGGGGTACCCGGTGAGGAACGAACTCATTCCTCAGTCGCACCTAATCTAGCGAACCATGCTGGCCAACCATTATACTGCCGTGATTTTATCATACATATACATGTACATACTCATACATATACACATACACACACATACATACATATACACACATACATACATATATATATGCATATATATATATATCCAACCACATACACACACATACATATATAAATATATATATATATATACAAACATATACACATATTTACATACATACTTACATACATACATACATATACACACATACACACACAAATACATACATATACACACACCCATACACACATACATATATAGGCACACACATACACATATACAGCAACAATTATTAACCTATTCTCTTATAATCTACCTTACCTTCCCACATAATATATATATATACACACACACTCACATATATATACATACATACACACCCCACACATACACCCACACATAAAAAAACCCATAAATACATTTATACACCAACCTACACATTCCTCAGTGCAAATACTCTAACCAACACATAAATAAATATATACACATTTACACCAACACTAATAACACTATATATATATATATATATATATATATATATATATATATATAGTAAATGTAACAAATCCGTTGGTATATAATCCAATGAGAATTGAAGGAGAAAGCTTTAGACCCACAGATATTTTGGAAGATTATATGTTCCACACATATTCCTAATAGTCTTTGAGATGTGACTTATGTTTAGAAGAAAAAATTAGAATAATAAAATACAATAATCAAAGCCAACTATTGAATCAGAGGAATGAATTAGTGTTAAAATGTCGACATAAAAACAAATTCCATAATGTAGGTTTAAATTAACTAGCTACTATATTTCCATAATATCAACCCCTCTAACACT
>CAHIKZ030000281.1:122500-172500 GCA_903632075.3 Acanthosepion pharaonis | reverse complement strand
TGAGTGGGAAGGTCATTCTATTAGCCGAAACCTATTCCTGTACATTCGAAATTTGTTTCGCCTCTGTTAAAAGATAAATCGCCTATCAGTTAACAATTGGATCGCAAAGGGTAAAAAATTTTTTTTTTTTCTCTCAAAACGAATAGATTTTTAATATTTTATATATATATATATATATATATATATATATATATTCTATATATAAAAAAACTACAAAAAATTATTTATATCTTCTACGCTAAATAAACAAAAAAGAAAAAACAAAACAAAACAAAAGTTTGCAGAATACATTTCATCTTTAAAGGTGCAGCTGGAGACAGAATTATTCAACCCTTCCATAATCTTATATATAAAGTACATGGTATACGTGTGTGTTTGTGTGTGTGGGGGTGGCAAAGTAGTTGCTCCGCTCCCACTGGTCTGATTTCAATGATTCTTAGCTCACTTAAAAGCCGTAGAAATATTAGGCGTAGGGAACGATTTTCGTTGAGCCCAGATTCAGGGTTGCCAGATTATGCGAGGTTAAAAATATATATTAATATATTATACTAGCCATTATCGTTGCTCTCATGGTTCAAGGGGAGTAACTTTTATTTTGATTTTGTATTCAAAATTGCAGCGATCTTAAAATTTTAAGCTAGCTAAAATTTTAAGCTTTCTTAAAAGCCGCCCTATTGGGCAGCATTTAAGCTACCTCCTGTGGAGGACACTTGGTTTGGCTCTCATCACAATAGCTAGGAAGGACTATGTTCGATAGACATTAATAAACTACCGAAGAACTCAAAATCGATCGCTGCATTTAAGTATTGTATTAATATTTAAGCTTACCTTTTAAAAGTTGAACGATAATTCTTCTGCTGCCACTTAATTTACAGGTGATTTGATGTAAATAGATCCTTATTTTTCGTAGAAACAATTATTTTTATTTCATGAGTGACAGAACAGGGGACAATTTATAAGATAAGACTAATATAGTGTAAAGATGAGAAAATAGAAATTAGAATTATTTATATATTCAACAATTGAATAGTCAGAGAAACATAATAGCTAATTGAGTAAAATCTATATGATGGAATCTTTATAAATAAATGCGAAATTACACCTCAATTCTTTCACGAATTCTGAGATTAAAATAAAAATAACAGCTCTACTTTATAGAAATTTACACGATAAGAGCTCAATATGCGTTATATATTATCTACTTCTAGGCATTATCGCTCTTCAGGTTTAACTAATTTGCATATGGATTTTTAAAAAAAGCTTATTTCATTAATTAAATTTCCTTCATTACTTTTCTTTGATTCGGGGATTGTTTTGATTTTCATATCAGAAATAGATCTCTTTAGGAGTATCATCTTATATAGTGCAGAAAAGTCTTTGAAATTTGCATTTTACTTGGTCTTTAACAAGTTGGCATCCATTTGTAAAAGTTTTCTTAACTATAAGAAGCCAATTTATAAATGAAATGTTCATTTAAAATTTCAGTAATTAATTAATGTTTAAGCTTACCTTTTAAAAGTTCAACGATAATTCTTCAGCTGCCACTTAATTTGAAGAGGATTTGATGTACGTAGGTCCTTCTTTTCCGTACAATTATTTTTATTTCATGGGTGACAGAACAAGGGACAGAACAATTTATAAGATAAAATTAATATAGTGTAAAGATGGGAAAATAGAAATTTGTTATAGATTCAACATTTGAAGAGTTAGAGAAACATAATAGTTAATTAAGTAAAACCTATTTTATGGAATCTATTGTGAGTTATTTTATTTGCGTGCATAAATGTTGCATAGAATTTAGTTGTTAAATACGAGTTTATTTTCATTAAATTAGTTTTACTTTAAAATAAAACATATACTATTTACTATATCCATAATACAAAACTTTACTATTTGTAAGAAATAGATGTTTATTCATCGAATGTTTATTGGAGTCCACCAAAAGAAATTAAGAATAAAAGGTTGAGAACGGAAACGAGAACGAGGCTAGACACAAACTGGCAATTGATCTCCAAATAGCAGACAAAATCTATTTTGTATTATATAGAGGTTTAAATCAGTAAATCTATTGAGGTTAAACATTATTTAATATTAGTCTCAGTAGATTAACAAAATAATGCATATCCAATAAACAATATTTAAGCTTATCTTTTAAAAGTTCAATGATAATTCTTCTGCTGCCACTTAATTTAAAGACGATTTGATGTACGTAGGTCCTTATTTTCCGTACAAACAATTATTCTTATTTCATGGGTGACAGAACATTGAACAATTTATAAGATAAAATTAATATTGTGTAAAGATGGGAAGATAGAAATTAGAATTAGTTATACATTCAACATTTTAAGAGTTAGAGAAACATAATAGCTAATTAGGTAAAACCTATATTGTGGAATCTATATGAATAAATTTGAAATTGTAGGTCAATTCTCCCACGAATTCTGAGATTAAAAACCCCCAGCTTTACTTTATAGTAATTTAAACGGTGTTTACTCGCCCCCCCCCCTACGAGGACGAGATGTGTCACAATGTTTTTTTAAAGTGGGAAACCATGCGCGTACACCCGGGCAAAGGACAAAAATTGCCCACAGCCCCCGCAACTGTTGGTTGCCCTGGCCTCAGTGCATGCAAAGGTCCTTTTCTCTAGTGCAATGAGAAGGCGCAGCCTCGGGCAGCTGTTCACCAGGGCCGGCACCTCTCAGTATAATTTTCCTCAGTTGCCACACTGTTTTTGACGGAGTGACCCCTGAGCGCACTCTGTCCAAAGACAGAGACGCAACTGAGAGATGATAAGTAGGCGTAAAATTACTCAAAAAGAGTAATTAACATGGTATTAACTCCTTCGCCCCACTTGGACAAAATTTGAAAACAAGGTCTTTTTTAGGTGGGGACCCGAGCGCATACACCCGGGACAAGCAGAAAACTATATATCTCTATTATATATTATCTATTTCTAGGCAATATCTCTCTTCAGGTTTAACTAATTTGCATATTGATTTTTTAAAAAGTTTATTTCATTAATTAACTGTCCTTCATTACTGTTCTTTTATCCGAGGATTGTTTTGATTTTCATATCAAAAATAGTTCTGTTTAGGAATATCGTCTTGGCCTTCAACAAGTTGGCATCTATTTGTAAAACTTTCCTTAACTATAACAAGCCAATTTATGAATGAAATGTTCATTTAAATATTTGTTTAATAGATTTCTAGTAGTGAGTATATCATATTTTGCGTAATTAGAGCTCAATTCACCCCATATGACTGAGATTAAAAGGTTCTAAAAAAATTACTAGCTTATAGTAAAAACACCTTAGAGGCGCAATATCTCACTTATATATTATCCACTTCTAGGCGAAATTTTCCTGCTATTGATTTTAAAAATATATTTCATTAATTAACTGTCCTTCATTACTGTTCTTCTATTCGAGGATTGTTTTGATTTAAATGCCAAAATAGTTCTGTTTTGGAAATATTCAGTGCAAAAACTATTTGAAATTTTTTACTTTTTTTTTTTTTTTCCTTAACTATAAGAAGACGAAATAATGAAATGTTCATTTAAAATTTTGTTTCAAAGATTTCAATGTGAATATATCTTACTTTTGCGATAAATCCTGCTAGTTACAAATAACTGTGTACAAAAATTTTTTTTTTTTTTATTGGATTTGAAAGAATGTGGAGCGAAAAAAATTATTTTTTTATTTTATACAAAAATAATACAAAAAAAAAAAAAAAAAAAATTAACAGAAGACCAAACTATTGACCCTCTTTCCTCAATAATCAACTGTGTATCCATTATTCATAATTATTACCTTTAATCATTTTTAATAGTTCCTTTCAAGACCCCTACACACATTGATAGGTAATTTACTCCACTCTTCACTGTCAATAGCTTCTAGTTCCTCAAAATTAAGACTTTTTTTTCACTTACCTTTTGTTTCAAATATGTCCCTAAATTATCAATGGGGTTTAGGTCAGGACATTGGCGTTGTAAGCCAATAACTTAATTTGACTGTAATCTAATTATTTTTTAACAATTCGTTCTGTGTGTTTCGGGTCATTATCATGTTGGAACGTCCGGTGACACACCAAAGATAGCTTTCGTGGACTATTTTTTTAAAAAAAAGCCAATTACTGCTCTTTATCAAACAAAACCGAAGGGAGATTCAAACGAATGCCAGGCGAAACAAATTATTACAAGTTTGTTCAAATAAGATAGTAGACAAGTAATAATATTCGCTGATATAATTTTCATTTCTTTCCGCTAAATCAAAAAAAAATCCCTCATACCAATAAAAGACGTTAAATTCTGAATTTCTTCAGGGTTAATCACTTCTCAAGCAATTGATATATAATCCCAATGTTCATTCTTGGATGAAAATTGTTTGTTGTCCTCATGAAAGCGCTTTTTGACGATGATCCAAAATTTTTCGATTGCTTCACGACTCGGCGAACACAGAGCCCACTCCTTATTGGTCATTTTAAACATTTTGTAATCGTTTCACTCCAAACAAGGCGATAATGCAATTGAGATGCAGGTGGCTATCAAGAGAATGAGAAGACTTTAGTTTTAATCAGGGTTTCCACAAGAAAGAAGATGGAGATTGACGTTGCATTTGAATGCTTGTATAAATTAGGTATCAAGGAAGTCGGTAAACTTCAAAGGTTCCAAGTAAAAAAAGAAAACCCTGGGTAAAATGGATGGATTCTTAACAGGAAAACGATGAAATCCAGTTGCCAATCTCGTTGCTAGTCTCGTTGCCAATCTGGTTGCCAGTCTCATTGTCAATCTCGTTGCTAGTCTTTGCTATTTGCCAAAAAGTCCCATTGCCAAATTTTGACTTGGTTGCCAATCAATCTCGTAAAAATCTCGAATCTGGTCACACGAATAATTCATTAATGGAGCCGATATTATTATTATTATATATATTAATATTGCCCGATTAAAACTCTTCCAATACGTTTCAATAGTTAAGAGAAGAGCACTAATATATTTGAATATAACCTTTGTATCTTATTTCTGTCTGTCTGTCTCTGTCTGTTGTCTGTCTGTCTCTTCTTCTTTAATATCGTTATATATATATATATATATATATTTGGAAAGTCCCTGAAAAACCATACCACGAGTTCGGTTGTGAGGGAGACGAGACGAGACGTTAGGATTTAATCACAACATCCAGCCAGAAAATGTAGCTACGGTCTGCTCAGCATAAGTTGGGTTAAAATGTTGAAAAACACAAAAATATACCTATGAGCATCTGCAATAGGGATTCATATCCTTAATAGACGAGTATCCTTGAATACCCAGTTATTATTCCTCACTATATATATATATTTATATATATATATATATATAGGTCCGTATAAAAAAATAATAATAAATAATAAATATATATTTTCATTTTTAATTTCAACGCCTTTGTAGACAGAGGGAGATGAAATTCAGGTTGGTTCTAATTCGGGGATCCCTAGAAATATTTAGTAGTCAAGGGTTCCCCCCCTCTTTCTTTAATTTACTTTTTATTACATGGTAATCTATTGTTTTTAATCGGTCGTTGATAATAATTTTTCTTATCAACTTCTTTGTTTTAATCTTCTGAAGATTATTTTCCTGAAGAAGTGTCGGTCGAAACTGTTCCTTAAACCCCCATTTTTCTTAAACGAAATACTTTTGTATCTATTTTAACAATAAAATGGGAAATATGATTCTTATATTTAAAACAATTTTGACTTGGTGTGACAGTAAAAAGAACGAATACATACATATATATATATATATATGAAAGTAACGCGAACTGACAGCGTCTAAGAATTTGAATGAAACCTTTGTAATTTATTGGGGTTGTTGTAACTGCCACCTTTTATCTAGAGACGAGACGCGTTAGATTTGAGCAACATCCATATTTAAAATAAGAAACTAAAATGATATCATATGAAACCTCATTCCTAAACCCCACCTTACTTAAATTCTCTTTACACTTGATGAAAAAACTGTTCTCTTTTTCATTTTTTCATTTCATTTTGGAAGTAAAGTTGATGATCCAGAACCCTAACCTTAAGGTCTTTTACATGGAATCTTCTTCTTTCCCCCCGTTACCCCTATATATATATATATATATATATTATATATATATAGTCCCTTGTTTGACCAATTTTATTCCTTAAAGGTCTCATTCCCACATGCACTTTCTCATACTTAAATTTTTCTTTAAACCGTTACTTTCCTTTTTTTTAAGCCTGAGATATATTTCCTATTTTCTTTTGGGAATTTGTAGGTTTCTGATGAATTGGATCGTGATTAATTTTCCAGTGTAAGCCTGGAATTATTTCCTATTTTCCATGGGAATTTTGAATTACGATTCCAGTTTAAATCCTCATATATATATATATATATATATATATATATATATATATATATATATATATATATATATATATATGAGGATTAAACACTTAAATATAACGCTTGATATATATATATATATATATATATATTAGCAATATACATTTCTATAGAAATAAAAATAAATATTATACTTCTAGCACTTATAATTCCAGCACTTGAAAATTGCTTCGGCATGAAACTGCGAGTTGTGCAATTAATGTAAGATATTATGTATATTGTATATATATATATATATATATATATATATATATATATATATATATATATATATATAAAAGGGGCCGACACTATTTTGGGGACACTTTGAAAAGTGTGCTTTAAAGGTGTTTTTTGCTGCCAAGAGCTTTTGTGTTAATGAGTAGGTAGTTCAACAGTAACTGTCCATTAATGGTATGAACATTGATTGATGGGTTTGTCTTTGGTTTCATGTTTTCTTTAGTTTTACTTCAACTTAGGCGACACTATTTTTCGGACATGACACAAATTCCGGGTTTTTTAATTGTTTAGTCGTCGAACGTCTAAAATATGCAAATTTTCTGCAGGTAAATTGTACCCTGACCATTAAATTTTAGTATCTTTATCATTCACTGCGAAAACGTATTAAAATCCTGAAGAAGAATGCATTCAAAAGAAGTCATCAGTTTGGTCCAAAAGACGGGCTCAGCATCTGAAAGATCGCCGCTGAGATGAAGCTACCGAAGTCAACAGTTGAATATATGCTTAGTACAGACTATGAGCGGAAGAAGAAGAAAAGAGGACGGAAAAAAAACAATTTCCAAGAGAACAGAAAGAAGAATGAAGAGGAGTGTTACGAGATTGTTATCATCTGGAGAAAAGGTGACAGCGAAGAAAGTAAAGGAGAAGTGTGAACTTGACGTCAGTGTTCGAACTGTACAAAGAAAGCTGCACGAAATTGGACTTAAGTATGCTAAAATCAAGAAAAGAATTACACTAACGAGAAAACACAAGGAGGCAAGGCTGGGAAGCGACAAAAGATGGATAACAAACCATGTCGACTTCAAGAAAGTGATATTTACTGATGAAAAACGTTTTAAGTTCGATGGACTTGACGAGTGGTGTACATGGTCGAGAAAAGGTGAACTTCTTATTCGCAACAAGAGACAGATGGGAGGAGGAGGAGTCATGGTTTGGGGTATGGTATTTCCGAATAGAAACTTGTGGCTCGAGTGGTTAAAAGGACGTCAAAATAGCTTGAGCTACAGAGAACTTTTGGAAAAGAGAGCCCTACCACTCATAGAAAAAGAAATGGGAAGTAATTTTATTTTGCAGCAACATAACAGCAGCATCCATGTGGCCAAATCAGTGAAAAATTGGATGTGTGAAGCAAATATAACTAGTCTGGAATGGCCTGCAAGCAGTTCAGAGGTATATTTAATTGAAAACATATGGGAAATGCTTGCAGAGCTTGTTTACGACGGGACAGAAATAACCAGAGAGGCTGAACTGTGACAGCGCATACAAGATGCTAAAAATAGACTGCTAGAAACACGAAGAGACGTTATTATCAATATGTACGAACATTATGAAGATAAACTGATAGAAGTCATTGAAAAAAAGGGTGCTGCCATAAACTATTAGCATTGTTTCTGCAATGTCCGAAAAATACTGCCGCCTGTGTAATGTGAAAATTTGTAAAAAAAATAAATTTCCATTTGTAGTATTGAAATAGTTTAAATGAATGTTATTGCCATTACACTAAAACAGTACAGACTGCCTCTGCTACCTAAAACTTAAAAAATAGTGTCTGAAAAAGAGTGTCGTCCCCCTGTATATATATATATATATATATATATATATATATATATATATATATATATATATATTAAATAGCTCTGTCACTTTACATTGAGCACTGATTTTCATAAACTATAGGGTATTTACATGTTTTGTCTACGAACGATCGCTCGGATACCTAATTATATTTCCCCATTCGGTATATATATATATATATATATATATATATATATATATATATATATATATATATATATTATATATTGGTGGCTGCCTTCACGCAAAGTGAGTATGACCTTTACTGACATATTCATCCCTTAAACTCCCCCTACCACAACATTGCATTCATCCGTTGTGTGAACGACAGCGGCTGAGAAAGTCATCGATCGATCTGCATTTCTTGTCACGTATGTGGCATACGCTAATGTCGCCATATCTGCAGGTCATCAACTACTTACTTCCAGCACGTCAGACCTGTACGTGTCGCTGCATCGCCCTCGAACTTGGATTGAAAGAAAGAAAAAAAGCTACAAGCTAGTAAGCTGTCAGCAATGCCCGTGCGGGTTTTAAGTTTGGATAAAGCTTGCACATCCTTGCATCGACCCTCACAGCAAAACCAGATTTTCCATAGACAAGCAACTGCAGTGTGGGCCATGAGGCGGGTTTTCTCTCAGACTTTCCTTCCCCTAGGAGACTGCAAAAAGGCTTGAGAGTTCCCACCCCCAGTGGGCTAACCGCGCGTCTTTATACAAGCCAAAATATTTCTATCGCCTCGCGCAGAGATTACTGGATGGCCGTTTACCTCTCAGCGTCATCCGCCCTTTGACAGGTCTTGTTTTGTCAAGCACGGTTTGGAGCCACCCTCGTTACAAGTTAGATTTGGTGGACGAGCTGGTTTAGTCGCCGATTGCCCGACCATGCTACAAGTAGTACTGGTTTACATGATACCAGCAGCATCCAATCAAAATGTCCTAGCATTACACACACACACACACACACACACACACACACACATATATATATATATATATATATATATATATATATATATATATATAGACAGACTGTTTCGCTCTATCACAGCTCTTCAGTGTGGCTAGACATCCGCTTGCCTCTAGCTAGGATCGAATAGGCGTCAGTTGGAGATTCTACCCCTAAGCACGGCAGGGGTGAAGGTAAATTTATACGTATTTATTTTTTAAATAAACACAGAGTGACCGGCAGGACTCGATTCGCTTTATCGAAGAGTCTCGCTATATAAGCCGTAACAGTCATTGTTTACGAAGCCACATTTCCTTCCCCAGAGAGCTCAACCGAAATTAATTTTTCAGGATCCTATATAATTATCATCAACTGACAGACTGTTTCGCTGTATCACAGCTATATATATATATATATATATATATATATATATATATATATATATATATAACGGATTTGGTTAAATAATTTAGAGGTATATCGATTAGTTTTCGTTATGACGCTTTCAATTTCACGGATTAATGTTTTGGTAGATTTAGAAAATTGTGTAAGAAAAATACCAAAATTTTCTTTCAAATAGTTTTTATTTTCGCAAGTAGTTTCAATCTCATCCGAGACCATCTTCAGGGACTTAAGTTGTATGTGAGTATGTATATTTATCAAGCTTGTCTGGATCGGTTATCGTTAATCACACGTTAGAAAGACAGGGGAAAGCAGCTCGTGAGATACCTGACGAGCTTGAGCAGGTGGATGACAGAACGTGGTCTGAGGGAAGATGCAGAGGGAAGGAACTTGCTGAGAGCTGCAAGGGGTAGAGAGCCATGATCGCCTACGTCCTGAAAGGACATGTCACATTTAAAGAAAGAAGGTGAGGGCTGAAGTTACTGCGACACATAATGTTTACTTTTACATATATATATATATCCCTACCCCTACCTATATATACCTCTCTCTCTCTCTCTCTCTCTATATATATATATATATATATATATATATATATATATATATATATATATATATATCCCTAACCCTACCTAAACGTAACACCTTTTTCGAACGTAACTAATAACTGATACAACAAAAATTAAGGAAAATGAACACGCTACCACCTCTTGTCTGGATGAATGGATTTCTCTGTATCCTTGGAAATAGTGAATTATGAATTTTTACCGTGCCTTTAAAACTCAGTAAATTTAAAAATAAGTTACTCAAAAATTCGCTTGAGGATAAAATGCATCTAATGTTTTTAATTTAATTACAAAATTAAATTCGAAGTTTTTAGCTTCCATTTTCGAACCATGGTTAGAACTGTGTAGCGAAAAAACTATATTTTATATCCCAAATAATACTGATTTCATTGGAAAAAATATGTGGGCATAATGTGGGGGATCACTGTATATTTCTCTCATTCTTCCCAATTTAGATTTTTCTTTGTCTTTATTAATTTATAATTATCATTAGGTAAATCCCTACTCTAGATCTTGGTAAAATTTTAAAAAAAAAAATAAAAAAAATAAAAAATAAAAAATTAGAGCGCTGAAAGTTTTCCTTAAAAGTAACAAGGTAAATAATTTGTTCACTTTCGTCAATCGTCAAGCGACCAAAGGTTATGAAAAATGCTTTGTTTTATTTTCAAATTACATTTTTCGGCGCAGAAGCAATCGTTAAGCTTGGTTCAAAATATTTTAAATAAAACAGTATAATTTCTGTTTTTATTAAAATCAGTTTTTTTCGAAAAAATGATAATTGATTTTAAAAGAATTATATTATATATATATTTATATATATATAATATATATATATATATGTTAATGTTTTTTCATTAAATAATTTAATTTCGAAATATGGTAAATTCAGATTGACGTCAGATATTTTGACAATATATAAATAAATAGCTCTTCCTTGATATCTCTATACAGGAACCGTCAGACATGAATGTCTACACCTATAGATTAAATAAATCCTATATATCGAAAGTTATCGAGATTTACAGGAATTCAAAAAGGACTTGAATAACAACGAATAACAGAGCAGAAGGACTTCAAACACAAAGATGAAGGCAATCGTCCAATTAAAAATAATGAATGTTCATTTTAGGGAGAAATTTATTTGTGATTTTTCGGGGCGAATTTCAGATTCTTATTCGAAAAAAAATAGTTGTTTTTCTTTTAAGTAAAAGATTGTTGGAAGAAAAGAGAATTTGCAAGGCCTGATGCCAGATTCATTGAAAACCGTCGTAGCCTCGCATCAGGTAAACAGTGTAAAAACAATACAAGGTATTATATATAGACAGTGAAAACAAGTACCACGATTTCCTTTAGATTATACTTGAAGTTTTCGGTATGCTGTATTTCATCTTTGCTGAATCCTGATCTATTGAGTGTCTTTCTGTAATTCTCCCATTCTTGAATGTTTTTTTGAAGATTTATCTCATCCAAAATCCATACCGTTTAAGATACCTCTCAACTCGTCGTATTTGGCAAAGAGTTTGAGATCATCGATGTAGAATTGTTGAGGGATTAAGAACAGACAGAACAAAAGAGTTAATTCCCTTGAAATTCCTAATCGGATATTCAAGTGATTGGAAATTTACTATTACTGAGAAGACTTAATGATTCTTCTAGAGTGTGGTACACAATGAAAGTCTTTATCGTGATCTATCCAAGCTGAGATTTCTACCTTTTTTCTTGAAATTTTCAGAATCATTTTAATAATAAATAGTTGATCTTCGTAATCCTTGAAATTTATACGAATCAACTGACTCCAAAATTAGTCCAGAGGTCAAAGCTGTATAAACGTTGTCATAATCGCAAAAAAATAAAAAATAAAATAAGATAATGATAAGAATATTAGTTCAAATCTAAGTATATGAAGAAGGATTATTTATACCCGTCTAATCGGACGTCTAGCTAATCCCTATTGGAGACGCTTTCTCATGCTCATTTTGTGTTTGTTCAACGCCCACAGAGCCCACCTGTGGATTATACTGCAACGATGCTGAGCAGACCTTAGTTACAGTTTCTGGGAGAGAGTGTGTTATCTAGCATGGACAACAATGTGATCACGGCCAGCACGCTCACACCCTCGGTCACGATGTCTTGTGACTTCGTGCCAGCACAACCACCGACGGCTCTTAACGTCCGTCTATCCAATTTCACTCAACCCCTTGGTATGGTTTTTGGGATGTCAGTTAACATGAAGTAGTCGCCTTCCTGACAAATCGACCATGGTGAGATTCGAACCCGGGTATCATGAGAAAATTCTAAGCATTCGGCTACGTGCCCATACTTGATAAGTACTCAATAAACACGCACGCACACACACACACACACACACACACACACACACGCACACACACACACACACATATATATATGTATATATATTTATATATATATATATATATATATATATATATATGCATGTATGTATCCAGGTAAAATATTAAAAAATATATTGTATAATTCCACAGTCGGTAACATTTAATTTAAAAGAGGGCTCAATACAAAAATGAGTCAAATATTATTTATTTTAAGATATAAAAACAAAAAGATGTTAAAAATCGCTACACAATTACAATTATGTTTCAATGCTACAAATGTGTCTCCTCGGACGATGTTAAACTACTGGCAAGTGAACGATTTTTTTTAATTTCCAAAAGCAGAAACTTCCTTTTTTTTTTGAGAAAAAAAAATTAAAAAATTAAAAAATACCTTGTGGGCTTTACCATAATTAACCAATCGAATGTGACCTTAGCTAAATTCAAACACACCGATTTTTTTTTATTACATAGATCATGACAAGAAGTTGTCTGCATGTAAATTCTAGACAATTTTAAATATGGACAGATACAAATGGTTAGATTATTTCGCAAGATTTATAGATGTCTGTCCTTTAACTTTCCTAAGAAGTAAAAGTGAATGATGTGGGGCGATAATTTAACATAATGCTAACTCGGTTAGCTACCGACATAACATTTTGTAGTTGATAAATAAAATGTCCCTTGTAGAAACTGGTAAATGACTCAACCGTTTTAAAATAAAAGAAACAGATATTAAATACAAAATTAATTTGGCAAAATAATATACGACCTTTAAGTAAAGAGCATCCATATAAGATCTTAATAATACTAACTAATCAAGGCAAGATGTTAATCATACTAAATAAAACATCTTTACATCCAATTAAGATGAGAATAATACAAACTAAACATCAATACAGAGCTATATTAAATCAAAATGAATCTTAAAAACAGTATAGTAAGACGTACAAGCTGCACCACAGTTCATGCTATAAGAAAAAGTATTATTAAATTTAAAGTTTAAACATATTGTAATGTAAAGGTAGTCTATGACTACAGTTTACAGTCAGTTCACTTCTTTAGTTATACAAGGAGTTTTTTTTTCAGAAAATCTAATAATTTCTAATTTTTCATGTAAGCACGAAAATGATATGGGCCTCGACAGAGACGACGGTCTCATAATCCGAATAAAGCGTAACAGACAATAACAGAAAAACAAAACAGTCATAAAAACTTTCAAAAATATTGGATTCGATAGACATAAAAACCAACCAAGAACTTAACTTAAGAAAAGGTAAGAAATGGAACCATGTGTAACAGCAAAATTGTCCAAATCGTGTAAAAGCAAAATTTTCCAGTTGACTCTGTTATGTTTCGAGTAGTGCCTTCTGTGGCATATCCGTCATGCGTAGGGATGTTCTTCTGTTGGTTCATCTGTTGTTATTTCGATATCTGTCATATATATATATATATATATATATATATATATATATATATATATATATATATATATATATATATATATAATTATTATTTGTAAAAAAATTGTAACATAAGTATGTCATAAAATCACTACAAAAATAGCCATTTTGTTTCAACACACTCGGTGTCTTATCAAGTGATGATGTTGAAGATAAGATAAATGGTTTTAAAAGTTTCAGATTAATTAACGATCCTACACCAGGGGGAAACATTGTTACAAAAGCTAGAATCAAAAACCAAGTATAGAAAGATTCAAAAGGTTGACAACGAAATCATGTTATAATAGCTATTCAGATCTTTAAAATACGGGTAATATTTAAAATAATTTATACTAACCAATAATTATAAAATTATGTGATAAAATTTAATATTAAAATTAAAAACTGGCAATTTTAAAATCCAAATTTAATCACTATTAAGTTTAAAAACTACAAAATTATTGAGAAAAGAAAAAAATACATATGTTATTTAATTTATTTCTTCGTTGAAATTACGTATATATTATATACATATACTATACTATACCTCGAACAAATGAAAGCCTGAATCGTTATTGGAGTTTCCCGCTTTCGCTATCTTCAAACAACTAGATCACCTTCCATTCGGCTGAAGGTAGCAAAAGCCGGAAAGCATGTAACGAACAAGGCTACGGTCCTTAAGAATTGATATTATGAAGAAAGTTTTTCACTGAGTAGTTAGGTTTTTGGCTTTTGGTATTTCATTCTTTTTTTCATACCTTGTTCTGGATTTCTTCTGTTCTAAGGTGTTACGTCGTCTATCCGGTTTTCAGGCGGTCTAACCAACAGAGTTTTTTTTTTTTTTATATATATATATATATATATATATATATATATATATAGAGAGAGAGAGAGAGAGATAGATAGATAGATAGATAGATAGATAGATAGATAGGATCAGGCATAGATAGAGAGAAATCAAGTGATAGATCGATAGATATGAACAGTAATAAATAAAGAGATAGATATGAATAGACAAATAGATAATTAGATTGATGGATGCATAGTAAAATAAATATGAGTAGACGTGATTTTCTAAGAGTAGCTTACCTGTGGCACAAGGCCGAAACTGTGGGACACCCAGTGAGGATCTTACTCACTGTAAAGTAGTAATTGATCTAGCGAGACAGGCTTGCTACCCATTATACCACGTTGAAGTGCTCAATGCTGAAGAAGTCTCAGGTGTATTATGAGAAGAGTTTTAGTTGACGGACTGTACACAAGTCGATATCCGATCAATATTGGCTGGGTCACAGTGGAGGACGGTTATGATGTTAAAAGACCCGAAACCTCTCATGATCCATACCTAAAATCATCAAGCAGGCACCAAGTAAATGTATTTCACAAAACACACACACTCACACTTCTTTCATATATATATATATATATATATATATATATATATATATATATATATATATTAGTGGTTAATACACACACACACATACATATATATAATATAAAATGGAAATTAATAAAAGCTAGGATATGTAGGTCATTAATTATAAAATGGAAATTAATAAGAAAAGCGAGAATGTGTAGGTCATTACAATACCCATGTTCTTTGTGCATACATGAGAAACTATATATTACTAATTTTATAAAATATAAAAAATTACTGAATCAGAGAAATGAAATAGCTATTTTTTGCCTTCATTGTCAAAAGTTTTCCTTAAATAATATTTTAAAATATATTTAAAAATAAATTTAAAAATTTAAAAATAAAATTAAAAAATGTTAGCTGGTAATATACATACTGATATTTGGTAATAATTTTAATAATTCTACTACATTTACTTGTTTTTAAAATCTTTGAGTACACAGAAAAAAATGCCGAAAACATTTTTGCCGTTAATAATAAAAGAACCAGACGACATGCATTTAACAGATGTCAGATTTCCTTGAAAAATACACCCCTACCCTCCTTAAACTTAACCTCTTTTTCGAACGTAACTCATAATTGATACAACAATAGTTAATAAAAATGAACACGCTACCGCCCCTGTCTGAATGATTGGATTCCTCTGTATCCTTGGAAACAGTAAATTATGAATTTATGTGTGTTTAAAACTCAGTAAATTTAAAAATAAGTTATTCCAAAATTCGCTTGAAGATGAAACAGAACTAATGTTTTTAATTTAATTATATAATTAAATTTAAAGTTTTTAGCTTCCATTTTTGAAACTTAGTTATTACTGTGTAGCGAAAAAAACATATTTTAAATCAGTTAATTTGTAATATTTATGCTCTGTAGATTTACATTGAGCACTGTTTTGTAAAAATAGAAATAAAAAATAACAAGAACACCGGATTATACATCTTACTGTTCTTTCTTTATATATATATATATATATATATATATATATATATATATATATATATATATATATAAAATTTTCAAAGAAAATAGAATCCAGGTAGAACTCAATATCCAGGACAGAGTAAGGATATAATAAAAAGGCTTAAACACTAATATTCCATGGTTATTATTTATTACATTGGAATCGTAAATACGATCCAATTCATCAGACCTACAAATTCAAAAAGTAATCTGAAAAAATAACTCCGGGAATAAAAAATAAAATTTAGTGAGTGGGTATGTATGTATGAGAGTGGGGGATGAATGTGAGAATTAAATGAAAATTCTAGAGAGTGGTAAAAGACGAAAGAAGAACAGTCCTAATTTAAACCGTCATTTAACTCCTCTCTTTCAAACTTCTCTCTGTTAAATTTTAATCCCCCACTTCATCTTTAGACCTTCCTGTTCGTCTCTCGTCTGTTACCCCTCTTTATAGCTTTTATTAACCTCTCACATTCTTCCCCCACTCTCATACATACACTCTCGCTAAATTTTATTTTTTATACCCGGAGTTATTTTTTCCGATTTCTTTTTTAATTTATAGGTCTGATGAAATGGATCGTGATTACGATTCAAATGTAATAAATTATAACCATGGAATATTAGTGTTTTAGCTTTTTCATTATATATATATATATATATATATATATAATGAAAAAGCTGTGTGTGTGTGTGTGTGTGTGTGTGTGTGTGTGTGTGTGTGTAAAATGTGGAATAGCAAAATTGTCTAAATCGTGGTGGAAAATCCAAATTGTTCATTTATTAGATTAAGATTTAACGCGATTTTTCTTAGAAATGATTAAAGGTATCTTACTGGAATTCTCTGTGTGTTTTTTATAAAACTATTGGAGAGTGTATAATTACTCTCCAAGCTTAATAAAAAATCGTAAACGAAAATGACATGTTCATCATTAATGATATATATATATATATATATATATATATATATATATATATATATATATATATATATTGCAGTATCATTTTCCAATTTATTCAAGATAATCTTCGCACTCTAACCTTCTAACTTTCTGCCTTGGTGTTACAAGTTGCCTCACAAGTTTAACGTACGATTTCATTTTCAAGTCTTTTTTCACTGCTCTTTGGACTGTCATAGCTCAAACACCTCTCTCAAATTCCAAGCGTTGTATGGATTGAGTTGGATCTTTTCTAATTGATCTCTTTAGCTCTAAGTTGAAATGGTGATCCCACTTGCTATTCTGACCTCCTGATCTAGTTTTCCACTCTACTGTTCTCTCTTTTTAAAACTTATGACGGTTCTTGAATGGACATTGAAGAAGGAAGCCTGAGTATGCATTTTAGTACTGTTACCGAAAGCCTGAATGATCTTTTTCCTCTCACCATTGATCATTTGGGAAGAGAGTGGGTCTGGCACAAAACGATTTTAACCTTCTTTGCTAGTTGAATAACTAGAACCGTTTTTCTGTGATTCTTACGACAAATGGTGTCATGATGGCTAAAGTCTTATCTGAAACATGGGAAAAGGAACTCAATTAGTTTAGTGTGTTTTTTTTTTATTTTTAGATATTAAACATTTTGTTGGGTGGACAGATTTGGTGTAAGACGATTTGAATAATTTTGCTGTTAGAATCGTCATATATATATATATATATATATATATATATATATATATATATATATATATATATTATATACTACAAAATCTAGTATATCCAACTTAATTCTTCGCAATGATTCTTCTCCCCCGGTTAGCGATTTGCAAAAAAAACAACATAGTTTATGAATCCAAGTGCCCTTTGGGAGATTGTACCTCCAACGAATTAAAGAATATTTATGTTGGTCACACCACAAACTCGCTTTCACGACGCTTGAGACTACATTTGAATGAAAACTCTAACACTTTTTAGGCATTTAAAACAACATGTCTGGCCGCACACACAATTCCGTAAAATCCTTGTCGAAAACACAATTATACTTCGACATGAAAACAATAGACAAAAACTAAAAATACTTCAAGCTATATACATCAAACAGTTAAAATCTAACCTTAACAAAATCAACTATGGAATCTCTACAAATATCCTTAAATATCTATAATTGGTAACAGAAGCCATTGGTTTATACCAACGTCTTCCCATACTTAATACTTCTCGAATTCACTCTCGCGTGGTCATGTGTGACGTCATGAGCTGCGGTGCGATTTTCGCTTCTAGCGTTTTATATGCACGTGTTTATCGTTGCTAGGAAATCATCCATGTAAACAATCACAGACTATCATCACTGTCTTGTCCGTATATTACTTAATATGTTGTACAGTAATGGACAACTTTAATAATGGCTTATGTAAGCCGAAAGCTTAGATTGGATTAAAAAATATGTATCAATACTGTAATTTTCTTTCTTCGTTTAATGATAATGTTATTAAGTTTATCAGACGTTATGAAAAGAATTTACATAAAATAAATAGACAACACTAGTGTATATTATTTAATGAAATATTTATGAACATATATATATATATATATATATATATATATATATATATATATATTTAATTATTAATGTTAGTATCATTACTGAAAGACTGAATGATCTTTACTTCTCATCATTGGGAAGACAGAATGGGGCTGAAACAAAAATGATATTAAGCTGTTCTCTTTCTATCTGAATAACGCAAAGGATTTTTCTCTGATTACGACAAATGAAGTCAAGATGGCTAAACGTTTTATCTGAAAACCTGGCAAAAAGAAACTTAATTAGTTTAATGCTTTTTTTTTATTTGTTTTTTTAGATTTTAAACATTTTGTGGCATAGACAATTATGCTGTTTCAAGATTTGGACAATTTTGCTGTTACACCCGATACATATCATCCGTATAAAAATGTGGAGAGATTGTCAGTTGGTCTGGTCAGAAAGGAAGAGTGTACTTACCTTGGGTTGTTGAAACACTTACTAAATCCAAAGCTTGTTATTTTCTCTTCTAACTTTATAGTTACAGTGGTCATATTCAAGGGTTACCATGTGTCCCCTGAAGTTATATAAAAGGAGAGGAAATCTGTCTTGTTTTATTATTAAAATCACTTTCCAAGTTATTAAACTATTATACGTCGCGAAAGTCTCAATTTATTTCACAAGTCAAGGTAAGTGGTATTTTTTTCCTCGAGCTGATCGGTATTTTTTCATCATGGATGTATCGGGAGAATTTTCACAACATCTTGCGAAATATACCTCAGACGTAACTTGATATGGATAATAGCAGGAAAGGGACTACGGAGAAGGCTTTCTTTCCTACGGTTGAAACTTGAAACCACTCCTGACATTGCACATTAGAATGAGGAAATCTTGAAGTCATTCTCAGCTCTACAAAAGAATATACTTGAGTTCCTGACAGAGGCAGAGATCTTTGTCAATAGACTAATAGACTAAAGCTTCTGTCTTCTTCTTCTTCTTCTTCTTCTTCAGAGGAGGAGGAGGAGGACTGGGGGGGAATCGAAGTACTCAATAAGGTTGAAGAGAGCTTGAGGACATTAAATTCTCTCGAGCTGGAACTGTTTGCCTAAATTCGTCATCTCAATGTTCCCCAGAGATTGATAGAAGTCCGTCATTATTTGTGGCAAAACGACCGCAGATCCAGATTTCTGGCCATACGATCAGTGGTCTGGAAATGCGTTCTGGCCGAATGAGTTTTCGTAACTTTTTAGCTCGTTTCGAGAAATGCATGCCGTGGAGACAGGAATGTGACCAGCTTAATTAGGGCTATCTGGATGTGTTCCGTCAGCAGCAACGTGACGGAATAATAGAGGAGATTTTCCTTCCTCCTCAGCGGTTTAAAGAGCCTATCTGAATTCCACACGAGCCTACCCTGAAGCCAGAACCTACCTGCACGATTAAAATTCGACCGTTATTCAAATGCAGCCTCAAAACTAGTGA
Source organism: Acanthosepion pharaonis (assembly GCA_903632075.3). NCBI lineage: Eukaryota > Metazoa > Mollusca > Cephalopoda > Sepiida > Sepiidae > Acanthosepion > Acanthosepion pharaonis. The sequence continues at coordinate 152,291 of CAHIKZ030000281.1, read as the reverse complement.
CTCCGCTCACCTTAATGAAACTGCCTAGCAGAGACTGAACTTAACAAGTTAGGTTTAATGTTGGCAGATATCAGGAAGGTCTTTCTAACGGTACGTCTTAAACTGGAAGACGATGCGTTTCTTCCGGAAGAACAGAGGTCGCCTGCATTGTTTCAGGTACGCTACAATCCTTTTTGGTTTCACCTCTAATCCTCTCATATTAAATTGTATTCTCCGGTATCAGGCGACTCAGTTACCCCCGAATCCTTGCGGACACACAATGGAGAATCGGTTTTAGGTAGACAATCTGGTAATGACCGCAAATCATCCAGATGAACTGTGCAATTTGAATAAAACCTCTCCAGGAAACTGTTGCGACGGGGTGAAGGGGTGTTTCGAGCTGCAGTCTTGCAACTCTATGTATCCGGAACAGAATGAAGGAGAATGGTATCCTGAACAATCATGGAACTGATTGGGAGAAGGTGCTGGGATATCGGTACAGTCCCCTGTCTGGCAAACAACGTGTCACTCCCTAATGCTTCTACAAAGAGACAAATTCTTGCGGAAACAGAAAGGATAAGGCTGGCTTTGTATGTGATGCATCGTTGGAAGCATATGGGTTCGCTAACGGTGCAGAGTCGAATTATAACTTGCCTGTAAATCATTTTTGCGAGGTCGAATCTTATTAAGTAAACTTCCCATGTCCACTTTTGTAAATAGGCTTAAGATGGGGTTGTCTTGTAGCAGGTTCCAGTCCTTGTTTGGCCTCACCTCCTCGTTTCCATCCCAGTGTTAGGACGTTGGAAAAAATTCAGGGCCTTTCATCTAACATCTGGATTGGGGACCTCCTCCTAGTCTCAATCAACGCCCAAGGAAAGGTCTTCCCATCAGTGAGGAAAGTCGTTAATAATGGCAGTGAAGGAACCGTTCCATTTATGTCGTATAATGAAGAATTAGACGTTGGAAGGACCTTAACATATGGGTTCGGGCTAACGGTCCGCAGTGTCGGAGGTTAAACCTTGTTGGCTAAATCCTGTCTGATTTATGACAATGAACTGCTAAGGTGACATTCTTGGGTTCTTAATGAAACTACTTCTTCCCTAACTTTGCAATTTTTGGCAGTGTATAGAGTTGCCTCTGAAATGAGGAGCAAATAAATCTTCACGTATCAAGGCCTGAAATGTTTCCGAGGCAATCTTGAAGAGTGTTGGTGGATTCCCACCAACTATAAAACTTAGAACAAAAACAACATATATAAGATTCGCCAGTGGCGCGTAGACATGTGGCTACAGATTCCCAGATAGTCCTCTTTTGTAATATATATCTTGGTTCATTGCTAATAAGAACCTCTTTGCGAGAAACAGACTAAAATCTTCAACTGGATGTCTTGTACCTTGAATAGAGACTGCTGAGTTGTTTCGCTAACATGTATGGTACCACGGCTGCCATCTACAGTGACAATGCAAAGAAATTCCTAGTCCTGGTTTGGCCTCACCTCCTCGCTCTGGCATGTGCTGACCACAATGAACCCTACGGACTTGATCGGCAACCGCCCCCCAACACCTATAGGGAATTTCCGAAGAGAGTTGGTGGCGGAAACAAAAATGGGTAGGACGTTGAATCTGAATGATGGGGATTTTCCCCCTCCAAAACTTTAGAATTATAGGGACTGCATTCGGTTCAGGAAAAAGCGATTTATCGATCAGACAAGGTACTACGGTTAGGCTGGTAAATGTAAAATTAATACTTCAAAAACCAAATTTAATTGCAACGACATGGAACACTAACCATGGTTAAATATAGTTATAAAATATTTAAATTTTCCTCATTTTAAATTACAAAGAACGAACATTATCTATGAGTTCAAATGTCCCTTAAGCAAATGTGTTTCTGATCAAACCGGACTCATAAATAATTACATCAGTTTACACAACCACATGCTTATCCAGACGTCTTACGTTACCCTATCTGATCACAGCTCCATTAGAACCCATTTAAACACACTCACAAATGTACCTACATAGGAACATACGTCTGGTTTAAAAATAATGCAACAACAATATTAACTATGAACAATGCCACAATGAATATTCGGAAATTAAAACATCCCTAAATAATATGTTTTTGAATCATCCTTGAGTTCCTAAATTAAAACATTTGTTTTTAAACAATCTTTGTCAAAATAGAACAAAGAAAAATTAAATAAAAGAACCGTAGTACCTTGTCTGTTGTTTTTAATGAAACATGCATAAAATTTCTGCTAAATATACAACTATATATATATATATATATATATATATATATATATATATATATATATACACAATTTATTTAAGTAAATGCTCTGTTTTAATTAGAAATTAATTGCATTTACCGCCCCGAATTAATTAAAAAATTTTTGATATTTTCAAAATCATTAACAGAAAACTTATTAAATAATTGTCGTTAGTGATTGTTTACGTTAACTTTAATTTTGATTTATAAACAGTTTCGGAGTGTTCCCTAATTGGGTTAAAGGACAGAGAATTTTAATTAAATAAGTGTATTCATTAAAAAAAAAACGTAAGTTTACATCCTACATCAGGAAAACCTGTGTTCTACAACTGGTAAATGTAATTAATACTGTTTCATTAACGCTAGAACAAACATGGCTATATAGTACCCAGTTTTTCCTATTTTTAATTACAGTTTTCAGTACCTGACTCAAAGACGTGCTGTGCAATTCAGCTACATAGAAACGTCTGGTTAGCCAAGTCCGAATTGCTAAATAATATGTTTTTCAGTTCCTATTAAAAAGTACAAAGTTTGATTTGTCGATTTATGTTTAATCCATTTTTCAAAATATAATTTAAATTTAATTGATGGTTAGTGTTCTAAATACAGAGAATTTACTATATATATAAAAAACCAAAATATATAAAATATTTGTATATATATATATATTAAATAAATAAATATATATATATATATATATATATATATATATATATATATATATATATATATATAGATAGATAGATAGATATATATATATATATATATATATATATATATATCAGTGTAGGAATTAAAGATTATAATTAATTTGATTTTAACAAAATAAGCTATGAATATTTATATTTACACATCAAGTTTTCAGAGTCTAGAAGAAGATACGGAAGCCACTGATTACACATTTGCGTTCACTGAGGTATTAGGAAATTGAATTCTCTCAGTTAATACATCGTAATTTCGCTCGTAACAAATTCAGTTCGCTTTCCGCTTCTTCGACTCACCCTCTGCCAACAAGTGATTTTCGCCATAAATTACACTTTAAAATTCCTTCAATGCCGCAGCACGAAAGTCTTAATTATTTCAACAAGATTTTTTTTCTCTCTCTCTCTCTCTTTTTACTTATTTTTATTTATTTTGAATTTGTGACAAGCCGTAATTATCTGTAAATAGGGACCCCAAAAACGATTCATTTTGCCTGCTATGTCTGTTTTATCGCAATTGATGGTTCTTTACCGAATTTCCTCCGTTTCGCATGCTGTCAAGAACCTATTAAATGTTTTAAAGAAATAATTATGCATGTCTGTTAAAAAGAGTTGTACGTGTATATATAAGCCATATTTTGCGTTCGAAATACACGGCTTCGTGGTATTTTATTGTATGCAAATGACCGGTCGGCAAAACGGTATATATTAAATTACACGAACCATCCTTCTGCCGACAGAAAGAGAAATTTACTCCTTTTCTTTCCTTACTGGGAGGATTGTGAGTTGATGTTTTCATTTTTATACTCACTGGAACTATTTATTTTTGCCATTTCCCCCTTTCATATTTTTTCTCTGCTTTTTAATATTAAATTCTATTTTAATCGTATTTCCTCCTTTCCTTAAAGTTTCTCTATTATTCCGTGATTCTTTGGCGTGTATGTGAGGTGTATATAAACCATAGAGAAAACTCAATGATAAACCACTATATATATATATATATATATATATATATATACATCTTCCAATTAAGCACCAAAAACGTAAAAACAAACGTAGGAAAAAATATTCATCAAAATCTTCCCCGAATCAAGCATTCTCAACAAAATATTCAACAAAACACAGTAAAAAGCAGCTACAATTGCACTGAGTACATTTCACAAATAATAAAAAAAAACACACTAGGAGAACTATCAACAAAACGCCCAAACAAATTAAACCCACGTGTAACTGCAGAATAAAGAACGAATGTCACTTAAACGGTAATTGCCTACAAAACAATGTAATATACCAAGCCACAGTAAAATAATCAGATAACGAAGAAAAAATATACATAGGAGTAACTAAAACTACCTTGGAAACAAAGAAACTATACACACAAAACATATTTCACAAATAGTAAATACGCGAACACCACAATGCTTTCACAGTATATCTGAGAAATTAAAAACAAAAAGCAAATCACACAAAAAATATCATGGAAAATAAGGAAAAGAACATCAGCTTACAATAATCAATTCAAAACTGCAAATTCTGGCTGGAGGGAAAATTAGCTATAATTACTTCCCAGTCCCTTCGCTAAAAGGGTCAAAGAAGACCGTGGGACGCGGGTCGGACGCCCTATGCGCAAAAAAGGACAAAAGAGACGGCAGGCTGCGGGTCGGACGTTCCTGCGCTAAAGGATAAAAAACCGTGGTACGGGAATTGGGCGTGCCTGCGCGAAGGGATAAAAAAGCCCGCGGAACGGGTGTCGGACGTCCCTGCGCTAAAGGATAAAAAACCGTGGTACGGGAGTTGGGCGTGCCTGCGCGAAGGGGTAAAAAGCCCGCGGAATGGTGTCGGACGTCCCTGCGCTAAAGGATAAAAAAACCGTGGTACGGGTGTTGGGTGTGCCTGCGCGAAGGGGTAAAAAGCCCGCGGAACGGGTGTCGGACGTCCCTGAGCTAAAGGATAAAAAACCGTGGTACGGGTGTTGGGTGTGCCTGCGCGAAGGGGTAAAAAAAGCCCGCGGAACGGGTGTCGGACGTCCCTGCGCTAAAGGGTAAAAAAAGACTGTTTGCTAAGCCATCAACACTTCCTCTTTGACGTCATGATCTTTAAAAGCCCGTTGTTCAAGGGTCCTAAACGTTTAAGGAATAGTACTATCCGTTCCCTGTGGTTTCTGAAGCTCTCCGATAGCATCCACCTTCTTTTATTTCGTGCAGTCAGGTAGTGTTTGTGCCTTGAGCGCCTCTCGTGACATAAACTCAAGCCTGACTTTAAGTGGAACTCGTACATACTATCAATCGCTAAAGATGCTGGGAAAACGGTCGGTTCGTTATAGCAGTCCGGCAAGTACCAGACTCCCCCTGCTGCTCTCAGCCTTTACAAGAGCCAGATCAGGTCGAAAATGGAGTACTGCTGCCATATATGGGCAACAGCTGCCCGGTCTCCACATTCCACTCTCGATAGCGTCTAAAGGCGTCTCCGCGTCTTTTCCAGCCTACAACCACTTTCTCAGAGACGTGACGAGACGTCACAAGTCTCTGGTGCGCTGTCGTCATTTCTTTGCAGAGGGTTCAGATGAACTACACTCATTGGTTCCTAGTATACCTTACAATCCCGGCTACAACCCACCATGCTACTAACATTGTAGTGTACCATCATCATTACCTTCGTATTTCCTTGGTGAGATGTAAGTTCCATTCGAGCAGAGTCTCTTCACGAAGTACTGCCTTGCGAAACCGACTCCCAATAGGTTGCCTTCACGATCAATTATTCATGAACTACTCAAGTTTTGGGTTAACCGTTATCTTCCACATATTATCCGCATAAGCTTGCCTTTAAATCTGTCACCCTCTAGCTTGAGTGAAACTCGGGCCTTTTACAGACAATAAACAGCATTTTAGTGACCTACATTGCGAAAACCTAATATAGGGAGGGAACACTTGTGTAGGAGAGCAGACATGTTAACACTTTCTTTTGTTTCTTTTTGAACATATTCTCTCTACCTTACTTCTGACATCCGCTGAAAAGAGGTCGGCCTCTTATACACAGCTGTTCCCCCTCCCTATATTAGATATTAGTCCACCTCCTCAATATCTCTCTCTCTAGAAATGCATATCCCTTTCTCTTTCTACACCTTAATCCTTCTCAATTTTTCTCTTCGCATATTTTAGAAGTTTATTTTAAATCGCATCTTATGTTTAAAGATTTCGTTTTTTGCTGTGTCTGGATTAACTCTAAAACCCATTTATTGTTGAAACAGTTTGGTCTAATGAGATGAGACCGAGGAATCTGTCTTGCGAAATAAAATATTACTATGGTATATATATATATATATATATATATATATATATATATATATATATGAAGAAATATGAAGAAATAAAAATAGTCTTAAGATGTGCTATATTTATGGGATACAGTGCTTTTATATATAAAATTTTAATTTTATATATAAAATTTTAATTTTATATATAAAATTTATTTTATATATATATATATATATATATATATATATATATATAACCCGTATCATAGAGTGTACGATCTTACCCGTTTAGGTCCTAGGCCAACAGTTATCTTCCCAGTATATCCCTATAATCTGTGCCTCCTACTTTGTAATGCGCTACCTTGAGTGGCTCTCGGTTATTTCACAGAGTGAAAATAATTGTGAAAAAGAATGTTGAAATGCGAGACATTCTTTTTATCTGTAATTGTACTCCTTTGCTCTTATCGACGATGTTTTCTAAATTCATATCATATTTGTTACATAACGATTTCATTATCGTTGTCGGAGATACATTACTTTCATTGACTGTTCTGTTATATCAACGACATTTTTTCTGTCCTTTGATCTCCGTCTCAATTTATTTCCGGTCCTTATCGCTTAGAAATATCCTGGGTTCAAAGCAGCGTTATTTTTTCTTTTTTTTAAAACTTTGTGTTTATTAATTCCTTTTACTTTTTCTTTATATATATATACATTTTTTTTGTGGGCTATATTCTGTTATCTCTTGTTAAAATATGGCTTTGCCACCCAAGAACTAGGCGAAGATAAACGTTTAAAAAAAAAAGGAAAGTAAGAAAAGAAAAGAAAGAAATGGACCGAACTGGCGTGACTTTTACTATCTGATAATTCTTGGCACTTCTATTCGATGACGTGGCATTATCATTGAAACTTCCCAGACGAAGATTTTTGACGGAATCCCGAAAAAAGACTTTAAACGGAATTACATGAGAAAAAAAAAAATAAAATAAAAAAAATCCATGCTCTTCCACTTAAAACTATAATATTAATAAAAATAAAACAAACAAAAAAATCAAGAATTCGCTAGTTATTTTTTTTTTCAAACAACAGCCATTAAGTTCCCAGATGAAACTTTATTTTTTTCAAAAACAATTGCTTACAGACGTACTTTCGAAAACAAGAATTCTTAAAGAAACATTAAGAGAAAAGTCTATTCCTTAATCGGAGATTGAGACATCACAGCGTTTGCTAAGAGCTGGACACTGAACTACTGTGGAGAATGATTTGCGTGAAAACCATTTCTGATTTAGAACTGTATCATTTAAAATTGCTTCATAGATCAAAGCTGACAATGAGTGTAAGAGCGGTTCATTGGTATTAATATCCGGCCATTAAGCCAATTACGGAAGGGTAGTTTGCTCAGGTGAAACAACATGGAATGGCGCAGTAGAAACCCGTTTTTTAATATATCTGCTGAAAAGATAAGAACAGCAGCGATATGGCTTTATACCTTTCTGAAACGGCATTAGGAAGAAATAAATTTGGCTTACCGATAATTTCTTGCATTTTCGGTATAACACAATAGAGCTAAGAAAAAAAACAAATAACTCTCATTTGTATTTTCCCCATTATGGGTATTATTATATCCGTGATATAATAGCACCATACTGACCAGACGGAATGGTTAAAAGGAAAAGGAATGACAATCATGCTTTTTTCTTAGAGAAACTTTTATATCACTAAGACATACACAAATCTATATATAACTGTATACATGTGCCCCATACAGAGAATAATATATCACATATATCGATACAACAAGCAGTGTGTAAGGGTAAACCAAAAGGAAATGTTTTTCATATAATATGGAGATTCTCCTGTATCTGGAGAAGCCATGTTTAGGATTCCAGTTTCAAACGGGCCGGATTCATCTAGTATTCCCAGGCCAGGTTTCTTTCTATTTATTGAGTAAATCCAGACAGAAAACCCCGTAGGGGAGTTTCGAAGTCGGTTGGGTGTCAACACTGACAACCTTCCGGCAACTACTGCCGGCAGATCGTCCTATAACATAGGGCGCTGTATTCCTTTGGATCTCGTCGGTACGACCGAGACCCAGGGCCATGTAGTCTGGGCAGTGCACGACCTCCATAAATCATTGCCAAAGTCACTCCAGTTTCACCATCAAAGGACTGAATTTTGACCAAATAGGGTACCATCTTTATGTCGCGAGACAAACGGATGCATAACATTTATAGTTAAATAATAATAAGTTAAATTTAATATTTTTTCATTCTTAATTTTTAAATTATTTTTGTTTCATTTCTTTATTGTAATATTTTAAATTATATTTTAAATTATTTTTATATCAATGATATATTTTAAAACTATATTATTTTTATTGTCATATTTGTTTTTGATTTATTATACATTCAATTCTTGTTTGTATTAATTATATATATAAGGTCCTCGGGTTACGTCGGACCCGAGGTACGGCGTTTCGTGGTTACGGCGCTATTTCCCATAAAAGAATACGGCGTTACACGGCGTTATATGAGGAACACGGCGTTGTTTTTTGTTGTTTTTTTTTCACCTGATGTACGCCTTATTAGATTGTGCTTTATTCGCAATCTCCTGTTTTTGTCATTTTGGAGGAAAACTTTTTGTCCCTCATTATGGGCCCCCAAGCATAAGACAGACTCGTTCAAGCTCGTGTAGGTGAATTCCGACCTACGTCGAAAATCAGGTTCCGCCGAGCCGTAGGAACTGATCTTAGACTTATGACGAGGACCCCTTTATTTTTAAATTATTAAGTTTTAAAATTTTTTATTTTCATATTCAGTTTTTTTTTTTGTTGTTTTTGTTTTAATTTTTTATTTGTAATTTAAATTCTTTCGTGAAATGCATCTATTTGAAGCCTTGACACACATAATCGGTGAGTGTTTTCATTCCCAATCAGGGCTCGCCAACACGCTGACCCAGTCGATACTGATCGGATATCAACATGTGTGCCATCAAGCAGCTAAAACTCTTCTCAAATATATCGATTCATGATAAGCTGCCACTCTTCTGCCCCGTACAGTCGAATCTCGAACAGCTTCCGGTTTAGCAGCCTCTCCGATCTTCCATAGGAAGCTCGAACATCTCTGAGATGAGGTATTTACATTATTCGGATTGTTATCCTCATCTTCATTGCCATATTCACAACGTTTCGGCTGTTGTAGGCTCCGGCCTTCTTCAGGTGATTGGAATTTCCAACATCTCTGAGATGAGGTATTATGATTATTTACATTATTCGGATTGTTATCCTCATCTTCATTGTAATGTTCACAACGTTTCGGTCGTTGTACGCTCCAGCCTTCTTCAGGTGATTGGAATTTTGAACATCTCTGAGATGAAGTATTATGATTATTTACATTTTTCGGATTGTTATCCTCATCTTCATTGCCATATTCACAACGTTTCGGCCGTTGTACGCTCCGGCCTTCTTCAGGTGATTGGAATTTCCAACATCTCTGAGATGAGGTATTATGATTATTTACATTATTCGGATTGTTATCCTCATCTTCATTGTAATATTCACAACGTTTCGGCCGTTGTACGCTCCGGCCTTCTTCAGGTGATTGGAATTTCTAACATCTCTGAAATGAGGTATTATGATTATTTACATTATTCGGATTGTTAACCTCATCTTCATTGTAATATTCACAACGTTTCGGCCGTTGTACGCTCCGGCCTTCTTTTTCAGTTGATTGGAATTTCGAACCGAACCCTTTATTTCGTGCACCGGGATAGATTGTTCTAGTTCCCCGTGCCATGCCTCTTCCAGATGCCAGTTATTTCTCTTTAACTCAACTTTCCAAGTTTTGTTTCGCCACTGATGTGGCCGGTTATTGAACTCACAACTCTTTAAAATTAACCAAGAAACAAAATTAGTAATTGTATTTAATTTAAAAAAAAAGAAAAAAAAAGAAAAAGAAAGAAAGAAAAGTTTCATGGTTGAATTTTGAGAAAGTCACAAAATGTCCTCTGAACAGATTATCCTATGACAGAAAGGACAACAATCGCGTCAGCAAGAATTCATCTCTCTCTCTCTTTCTCTTCCTCCTCTCACTCTCACTATCTTTCTCTCTTTCTATTCCCCCCCCTTTCGCTTTCTCTCTCTCCTCTCTCTTTCTTTCCTTTCTTTCTCACCCTCTCTTTCTCCTTCTCTTCATAACGCACTGCCACTCTTCTAGCCCGTATGGTCGAATCTCGAGCAACTTCCGGTTTAGCAGCCTTTCCGATCTTCCACAGGAAGTAAATAGAATGATCGTTTCTTAGGAAATCCGGCGACAGTCTCGATTTGATTTATTATTACACTTAATGAACCCTATTTTTAAATAATGATTTATTTTAAATTCCATTTTTTATAATCATCGTTCAACTTAGGTATTTTTTTTTATTTTAAATTCGTTGTCAATGTTTTTATTTCTTTCATTTATTTTCGTAAACAAGATTTCCAAAGAAAAATCTGTCGCCTGCCAAATAAATAAGTAAAAATATATAAGAGAAATGTTCAAATCAAAACTAATCAAGAAACAAAAGTTGTAATAGGATTTAATTTAAAAAAAAGAGAGAGAGAAAGGTCTCATGTGTGACTTTTGAAAAAAGCCAGAAGACATGTCCTCTGAACACATTATCTGACGACAATTCATTTAATTTCGATAGAAAGAACAACAATCGCGTCTACAAGAATTCATCTCTCCCTTTCTCTCTTCCCCCTTTCTCTCTCTTCCTCACTCTACGTCTTTCTCTCTCTTTCTATCTTCCCTCTCTCACCTCTCTTTCACGCTTTCTTTCTCTACTCTCTCTCCCACTATCACTTTATTTGTCCCCTCTGTCTTTCACGGCCTTTTTTCTCTACCACTCTCTCTTTCTTTCTTCTCCCTCTCTCGTTCTTCCCATCTCTCTCTTTCTCTTTTACCCCTCTCTTTCTCTCTTACAGTTTATTTCTCTCTCTCACTCACCATCTCTTTCTCTCCCCTCTCTCTATTTCTATCTCGCTCTCTCTCCTTCCTCTCACTTTCCCCACTCTCTATCTCTCTCTTTTTCTCTATCCCTGTCTCTTTTTTCTCCCCCTCTCTCTGTTAAATAATAGTTTCAGACTATTACTTTGTAGTGGCAGTGTATTCAGCTCAGACTTTCTGACGCTAACCTTTAAGGTCACATGGTAGACAAAATAGGGATGTTGATTTTGATTGGCTGAGCCGAACGTAGGAATATTACCCTACCCTCTCTCTCTATTTATCCCTTCCTTCTCTCTCTCACTCTCTCTTTCTCTACCGTCTCCCCCACTATCACTTTATTTGTCTGTTTCTCACGGCTTTTTTTTCTTTCCCACTCTCTCTCTCTCTCATTCTCCCCCCTCTCGTTCTTCTCATCTCTCACTTTCTTCCCATCTCTCTCACCGTTTATTTCTCTCTCATACGCACCATTTCTCTCTCTCTCCCTCCCCCTCTCTTTCTTCGCTCTCTTTCTTTCTTTTTTTCTCTCACTCTATATCTTTTTGCTTTTCCTCTGCCTGTTAAATAATAGTTTCAAACTATTATTTTTTTAGTGGCAGTGTATTTGTCTCAGATCTTCTGAGGCTGACCTTTAAGGTCACATGGTAGACAAAATAGGGACGTTGATTTTAATTGGCTGTTTAGATATGGTTATTTTCCTGTCTCGGGGAACTTGCTCCATAGTCGGGATGATAGAAGGACCCCCACTGGCTAGTTAAAAATGTACACCCCGATGTGTTTATTAAAGTAGTAAGTCAAAATCCCTTTTGTTGAAGTTTACATTTTATATCCGAACAAAGCAACTAGCGATCAACTGGGCGAGAAAAGAAAGAAAAGAGATAGAAGAAAGAGAGGAAGACAACATTATTATGATCACCACCGTCAACCGTAAGTCCTCCCCAGAGAAGGGGATATACAAAATCCCTCTTTCTCTCGCTCCCCCTCTATCACTGTCTAGTTTTCGTCATCCGTCTCTCTCTAATTATCACTTCCTTCTCTCACACTCTCTCCCAGTCTCTCTTTTTCTTTCCCCCGTTCTATTTCTCTCCTAGCCTTCTGCCGTGTTCTCTTTAAATATATTGTGACTATTTTGCATCAATTTCATATTTTCTTGAGTTCAAATAAAATTTGAAAATATTTACCTCTGGGATTTTCTGAATTCTACGCTTTCCCACGCCATTTTTGTCCAAAGTTCAGATTTTAATTTCAGATGAAAAATAGGAAAAATCCCAAAAGTCGTTTCCGCGAAAGTTTTGTATTCCAGAATTATTGTCTATAATTAAAGTTTAGATATATGAATGTGTCTGTTTTAACAGACAACAGAAGCACATGGACTATTTTCTTTATTCACTTTCAAATTACTTTAAAAAGGTTTATCTATATTTAATTTTTTTAATCGAGTAATGGATAGCGGCTCGGTTTGAGAAATCGGAGAGCCGAGTTCGAATTACAGTTGAATCCATTACATTCACTTACGTGGTAATAACCTTGGGAAAGGTATGAACCTTCTTCTTCTCCTCCCAGCTATGGGTAAATAGCAGTACAGACTGGGTTCTATAGCCCTAGATGGCAACAGGTTTAGGAAAAGGACGACTCTGAATTCAAAACCGGCCTGCAGAGGTTTGGGCTCCGTCAGGCTATCTTACCCAAGAAACATCACTTCTACAGCGGCTGCAGTACGCATGTTGTCCCTACGACCCTACGGGTGACGGGATAAAAAATATATTATTCTAAATTCTTTACTTTCTTATTTTACATTTTTTACGTAATTATATTACACTTATAATTTGCATGATTAAAAAAATAAATTTTAAAAAAAAAATAAAATTTTAAATAAATGTTCTGAGAATTAATAAAAATCAATACCATATACTTCTGGCGCGAGTTTAAACTGTCAAATTCTTGCTTCCATATTTTCCAAAAAAAATCATAAGCTATAATTTTGAAAAGTGAAAAAAAATCACTGAAAAAACGCGTTTAATAGCAAAAGTGTTCAAATCAAGTAAAAGCAAAATTATTTTTTCGTTAGATTATGCTTTGAACCGTTGAAGCTTAGAAATGATTAAAGATATATTACTGGAATTCTCCAAGTTTTTTTTATAACACTACTGAACTCTACATTGAGCAGTAAGAATGTATAATTACTCTCCAAGCTTAACAGAAGAATCGTGATGAAATCGATCATAAACGAAAATGATATGTTCATCATTAATTAATCATAGCTAAGATCGGAAGCTCATGAAGGACTGAAATAAATATATATATATATATATATATATATATATATATATATATATATATATATGTGCATATATATATATATATATATACATGCGTAGAAATATATATACATATATATATACATGTGCATGATATATATATATATATACATGTGCGTAGATATATATTTCATATATATATATATATACATGTGCATATATGTATGTATGTATGTATGTGAAAAATATATAGAAAAACAGGAAAGAACTCGTTAGGTAAATAATCCAAAGTTCTTTAGTATTTTTGTTATTATTTTTAAAAACTAGTGCTCGATACAAAAGTAGAGCATAAATATAATTATTTATTTAAAAATATTATCAAGTTTATTATTAAGTTTCTAAATAGTAAAAATCTATTAAACAATAGACATGAGTTAACGGTTTTTTTTTTTTGCCGACATCAAATTTTTGCATTGAATAATTAGCATAAAAACAAACAAAAAATAAAATAATTTTTAAAATCCATTGTCCGAGTAAATAGTTTAAATGCCCTACATAAAAAGATAACCTTTTATGAAGTCGTCAAAAAATAAATGTTACGGTAGTTCTTATATACACAAAACCCTTTCAGAAAAAAATAAAATAAAAAAATAAATAAATCTCCATAGACACGTAAACCAGACTAAATACTTATAGAAATCATCTTCCGTTTTAAATTTAGAAAACCCTGACTTGACATCTGTTTAGAATGTAACTTTTATGCTGATACAAATTAATAACACCTAACGCCCCTTCCTATTTAAACAATCGCTCTGGCCGTTACCATAGAAATTGATTTCAATAAGGAATATGCTTATAAAACAGTTCAGAAATAAGTTTTTTTGCAAAAAAAAATTTTCCATGGAACTAATGTCTTTAATTTAATTTTTTATAAAATTAAATTCGTGGGAAGGTTTAATGATCCATTTTTGAAAATAAAAAATAAATAAAATAAAAATGAACTGTGTTTTACGGAAAAACATATTTCAAATTCAATTAATATATATATATATATATATATATATATATACAAACTAAAAGTATTCAATCTATCCATAATATAAGAAACGGAAACAACAAAAAAAACATAAATGTTCTTTACGTTTATTGAAAATAAAAGTAATGCAAGGATTAGCAATGAAAATTTTACCGAATAAAGATTTTAGGGTGTAATTTTTAATTATGGTGTTACTTTACGATTCGGAAAATTTTTGCTGTTACAAACGGTATAATGGATTTATTTTTTATATATATATAAAGTTCGCGTCGTACAAGGCCAGGGAGCCACTCGAGTTAGGGGCTTATGTGAAATTAAGTAAGGCATTTGTGGATATGCGATTGTGCACCTGCAGTCACGTGACAATCAATCAATGTGCTTTTATCTTTTCAGAGCGTCAATGGCGAACTATCAAACTTACGTATGAGCTGAAATGACACGTTGTAAATGTTGCGATAGACGCAAAGTAAAGCGCTGTTGAGACTGCTCTTTAAAAAAAAATAAAAATAGTCGTTTGAGCACAAATTTCAGAAGGAGTTGGAAGCATCTAGCGAGGATGTGTCGCCTGTGGCAAAGCGCAAAAATAAAATAAAAAAAAACAATTACAGAATTTTGAACAGTATCAGGGTACCACAATTCGTACAGCGAACATTAGAGATACAAATCAGTGAGCGTTCATGAGGATCATTTGCTAGAGATCTCCAGGTGTCTGAAGTCTACACTATGGCGTATGAGGATATTCAGTACAAGTCATACTGGACGAGGTGGGGATAGTTCATATTCGGCACACACACAAGAACAAAGGAACAGAAGAAAAAAAACTTGGCATATTCTGTTTTTTTTTTTTTACTGCTTTTTTCGGGTGGGGGTCGAAGAGAAAATTTCAACCAGTATCAAAAATGATTGGAGAAATCATAGATGAGTATGGTTACGTTAATCAGTAAAATATATACAAATCAGACAATCAACTTTTCCAAGAAATAGTTTTTTTTTCTCGAAAAAAGAGGAGTTTTTTTGCTTTTGAAATGAAATTAATCGTTCACTCACCAGTAATTTACAATCGCCTGAGTAGACGCATTGATATGCGTCGCAACACGACTGCAACTGTGTAGCGATTTTTGACATGTTTTTGATTTAATATCCTAAAATAAATAATATTTTCTGCAATGTGGCGCATGAGGGTATTCAGTGAAAGTTATACAGGATGAGGTTAGCTCATGTTCAGCACACACACAAGAACGAAGTTTGTTATGAGCTAAACAGAAAAGAATCACACAAAAAAAAATCACAAAATTTGGACAGTATTGTAGAAGTTGGAGCTGGGGGAGTTTAACTGCAGGGTCCTTCGTGTAGCTGTCTGATGTTAAAGGCTGCTTCTTTGCTAGTTTCAGTATGTCCCATGGTTGTGACACCTAGTTCTTTGAGGATCTCCTGGTCTATCATAGAGAAGCTATCTTTGGTAATGCTTTCTTTCACAAAAGATTCAGCATAGGTCCTGGCAGAGTCAGCTGGAATGCCGATTTTGGTAAGTAGCTCTTGCAAAACATCGGATCCTGTTCGCAGCGCCATGTAGAATATTGGTTGACTTGTAAGTGGTCCGACACACAAGTAGTCTAGCGTAGCCACCAAGATAAACTGACTTGAGTCATTTCATGGAGAGGTATATGTGTGAATAGAGACCACTCATGCAAATGTGTTGGGCAGGTCTATTTTAGCAAAATGATGTTACACAAAAATTCCCTGCTCTCTAAATGGTTCATCATATGGCAATTACTTACAAGTACTTTTTCCAAAAGTTACCACCATTATGCCTTAAAACTGAATTGATGGACAATATGTTGCAGTTTTTTGTGCATATATACTAGGCTATTTATTGTATATAAAAATACAATTGTGGCACAAGGCCGAAAAGGGGAGGGGTAGAGGCTGGTCTTCACTAACTATCTTATACCTAGCTAATCAGATTCACGACCCATTCATACATTACAATTTACTCATTCACCACAAGAACTTGTCCATCACCACTCAATCCTTCATGCACCATAATACAGGATTCTCACAAGGGGGGACCTAAAAACGCGCCCAAACCATAAAAATTGGATGATGATAAATAGTCTATACATAAAAATCTAATAATGATAAAATGAGAGGGAGGGAGATGAACCCCGAAAATAACTAAAAATATACAAAATAAACATAACATATGTTAGTTGTAGGGACCGTCCAACCCTCAAAACAGAGAGGCCGCTGTATTCTGCCCAAAGGGCAGAATCAAGAAGCGCTCTCTCGCTAAGGGAGGGGAAAAGAGGATAAAATATTATACGGACATGGGAAAATGTAAAGCTGATCCAATCGAGATGAAAGGGGGACCAAAACAAACTGGGGAGGCTGGGAATCTCGACTTGGACCATAACCAAAGAGCAGCCGGGATACAGGCCAGGAACAACACTTACTCACATTAACTAGGTACAGTGAAGTTTGTCTAACCTAACCAAGGGGAGGGTTCCACAGGAAGCCACCCCGATGTGCTATAGGTTGACTTAAAAAAGAAAATCAAGGCTAGCCCCGGTCACACGAACCAGGCTTGCTACTTTTACCCACCTTTCGCTGAAGACTGTCGAATGCAATCGTTTTCTATCAGATCTAATCTTCATCTTAAGCTGATGCTTAAAGAATTGGATTAGATGGTAATACGGAAGACGATTGCCCCGCAAGACTTCCTCCATTCGCGTCGTCCAAATCACCATTCGAGCCGTGGCCATCAGCATCAGAAACACCATTCGTTTCTCCCCGGAATACGGGGGCGACACATTGTCACACGCGTATGCGCGATCAATGGACACTAGCTGTTCGGGAGCGAGACGAGCCGTCAGCTCGCCGACATGGTCCCATAAGGTGCGGACCCGGGGGCAATAGTAGAAGGCGTGCGAAGCCGTTTCTTCTAAACCAAGACCACACCGTTCACAGTCTGGCAAATCCGCCAAACCCCATATGAAAGCCTTGTCATTGAGAGGCAGCCGATTCCGAGCCAATCGCCAGGTAAGCGAAAACTCAGGGTTACTGAGGTAATCCGCCGCTGGCGCCCAAGACCAATAGGAGCGATACTCCTCCTCCGACAAGCCGAGCGTATCACGTAGTTTATCCTTCGCGCGACCCTCCACTAAACCACGATAGAAGACCTTCCTAGGCCGTGAAAGGTCACTGGACCGGGAATGGCCTTCAAGGCCAACCGACACTCGTGGATGAAATCCGACTCATCCCGGGGCCTACAACGGCGCTCGGCCCTCGAGATGGGGGACTGATAGTAAGGCTAGGGAAGGCGTCCCTAACAATCCCCTCCAGAATCGGATCTCCCTCTAGTCAATGCGCGGCGTAAGAAAGCCAACCTAGAGGCACGGATGTGACTCATAAGGTGCGGCATTCCCAGCCCCCATGACACGGACGTTTGGTGCAGACTCGTCTGTCGACCCTATTCACGCGTCCCCTCCATAAAATGGAGGATAGCGATCGCTCGAGCACCTTCCTGCGGTCTTTACAGAGAGGAAGTACGGACAACCGATAAAGAATCAGGGGAAAATGTATGTAACACACACCTCCGCCCTGCCCTTCACGGACAACCGCCGTCGATTCCAAGTCTGACCGGCATAATCGACCTTTGCACGTACTTTCAGACCAATTCTTCTCCAGCTGGAGGTCGGGCCCAAACCACACTCCAAGAATGCGGACAGGACCGTCCGTCCAACCGAAAACGGCCCGGAAGATCGACCCCTTCCAGGCACCTAACCGCAAGCCGGACGACTTGTCGCGGTTTATCTTGGCCCCTGTCACCTTCTCGTACCGATCAAGCGCCTTCTGTACCGCCTCAATGTCGCTGCGGGACGACACGAAAGCAGATACGTCATCGGCGTACGCGGAAACCCCTGGCTCGAGACCCTCCAGGCACGGCAATTCCACGTAGGGCCGGACTGCCGGTCTCGTCCTTCAGCCGGCGAAGGAGAGGCCCAACGCCAAAGCATAAAGGAGAGGCGACAGCGGACAACCCTGACGAACCGACCTAGACAGCACGAACGCGTCCGACAACCTTCCGTTCACCTGTACCACAGCACTGGGGGAGCGATACAGGAGGCTAATCCAGCGGCAGAAGTTGGCTTCGAATCCAGCGGCCTGCAGGACAGTAGCAAGGTAGCGATGGTCAACCCTATCAAATGCCTTGGACTGATCCAAATTGATCAGCGCGGCTTCTTCGTCGTCTTTTTTAAACCCTCTATGATCGTGCGGATCAGATGCAGGTTGCTCTGAATTGTTCGGCCCTCACAGAACAAGTCTGCTCAGGTCCCAACAGAGACTCGGCAACTGACTGCAAACGCTCCTGCAGGATCTTGGCCATAATCTTTAACTCTGTGTTTAGCAGAGTTATGGGCCTATAATCATCTAGGTTCCCCCACCACCTTTGCCCTTTTTTCAACAGAGTGATCACGCCCCTGGTAATCCGATTGGGGATGGACCCCGACCGAAACCAGTTGTTGAACACTGCTGTCAAAATCGGAACAAAGATGTGCGACAGCCTCAAATTACAATTCATAGGGCAAACCATCCAGACCGGGCGACTTGCCTCTGCCGACCTTCTTCAAAACCACGTAGACTTCGCCCTCCGTAATCTCTCCCTCGCAGCTAGCCGCTTCAGTCGGCGAAAGCCGAGGAAAGTCAGCCAAATAGCTGCGAAACTCCTCCTCACGGAGACCAGGCTCCTTGGTAAACCGGTTCCCGAAATGGCGCCGAAACGCCTCGCACATGTCGTCAGTGGCCCGAAGAGTGTGCCCCTCCGGGGATTTGACTTCACGAATGAAACGATCGCCACCTCGACGGACCTCTTCCCTGCGCAGATCTGCGCCCAAGTTCACAGCTTCGGAAGACATCTTACTTAACTTATGTCTAATTACCTGGCCCATGTACCGCTCGCTATTCAAACGATCCAGGGCCGCCCTAGCTGAGGCTATCTCTAGGGGATCCCCCAGCCATCGCCCGGGTGTAACTAGCTTTAAGTGTCTTCACCTTTTCAGCTCTATCTAGAGCGAGCCGTTTGCTGAAATCAGTGGTGAAAGACCTAATCCTAGACTTAAGGCGTTCCCACCACTTATTCCCGATAACCGCCCCACTAATTCCCGCTGCACTAATCTAGTTAGCTGCTCCCGGAAGTCCTGCCTGTCCAGTAAAGACAGATTGAACTTCCAGTAGCCAGCCATTCTAGGCCTATGATCTAACGCTACACGGGCACAAACGAGTTTGTGGTCCGTGTAGCCTACCCAGTGGAACGTAAGGCAATCTAACAGATCTATGTCGGCTCTTCTAACTAACATTCTGTCAAGGTAGCTAACCACCTTGTCAGGAGGCCAACTAAGAGCCCACGTCCACATGTTCCCCCGGGATGATCGACCCGGTATCTATCGACGAGACCATAATCGTCGATCAGATCAACCAGGCTACGATCGTCCCTTCTCCCACTAGCACCCCGCCCTTGTCTAAGTCAGGGTCCAGAACGGCATTCCAGTCCCCCATTAAAACTAGGCGCGTTGAATCAACCAGGAACGGCCCCAACCGCCGAAAAACGAGACCCGCTCCTCCTGGTCATTGGGCGCATAAACCGCAACGACTCGGAACGAACCACTTTTCACGGCAATATCGGCCACGATCAACCGGCCCTCGGCATCGGTATGCACAAGGTCCACCTTCGCATCAAGAGTCCGTCTGACAAGCAAAGAAACTCCTCTGGCAAACCGGTCCCCATATGCTGAATAGACAACAAAGTCATCCTCCAGCACACACGCATCGGCACTGCAAACAAAGTGGGTCTCTTCGATCGCGGCGACATCCACATCCAGGGACAGAAGGTCCCGGAGCAGGCGGGCAGCCTTACCCCGATCCCTTAAGCCCCTCACATTCAGAGTCGCTAACTTGGTTTCCATTTTTAGGCCTGCAAAAAAGAAGAATAAGCGCAAAAAACCTATTCACATACAGGGCGGAAATCTGAGGGTGAAAGGACCCCGACGGATTGTCCCAGGCTTCCCGTGCCCAACTCTGTCGTCATCCGACCATCCGGGACAATTCCGCCAACGTCCGTTGGGTATGTAAAGTTTTAAAGCTCTATATAACGAGGGATGGAGACGAATGGGGACCCTCGCCGAACAAAAACAATGTAGCTTAATCAAGTCATCAGACCCGAGTTCAACTACTCTTATACCAGGAAATGCCTCTCCCGGCTTCGAAGAGGTGAGTCCACACTTTAATTTGCTTTCCCGTGTCCCTAATGAGGGCTATAACCCCAGGAGCTTTCAGGAAGTTTCTTGGGTCTTCTACAGACTTGCCGTCGACCGAGGTCAACTTAAGTAAAGGGCCCAATAGGGATTTTTTGCGGGAGGAGACGTTTTGTCCAATTCCCCTTGTCAACCTTGCAAATATCCTCCACTTTGCTAAAGAGTCTTTTTTTTTTTTTCCCCTTATCCGGGGGTGGTGGGGGGAGAAGATGAAGAAGGGAAGGTTGGGAAGTTTGGGGAGTTGATACATTAGGAGCTGAGGGAGTCGGAGTTTGAGGAGGTGTGGGCGTGCTGGGTGGGAGGGAACACGAGAAAGGGAAGGGGGCGACTCCTCTCAGCAGTGGTGTCTTTACTTCTTTTTGCTGGAGAAGGGGGGCAGAGTTAATTTTTTTTCTCAATGCTTGGTTCCGAGTGTTTCTGCTTGGGCGGTTCCTCCTCTTCGTCCTCTTCCTCCCGGCTCCTTTTTAAGGAAGAGGCCCGGGCTGGAGGTCTTTCCTCCACTTCCATGCTGTCGTCTTTCACAGGACTTTTTTGAGTCTGTTGGATCTGTTGTTGTTGCTGCTGCTGCTGCGCTGAATTCTTCTTGGACGGTTGTTGCTGCTGCTTTTGCTGTTTCTGTGGGACCTCCTTTTGCGGAGACGCGGGACCCGTTTTTTGTTTACGTCCCTTGTTAACTACTTCCTTCCATTCTCCTGGGGTCTTGCTGGGTTCAGTGGGCGTTGTTAATGTCACTTGCGAGGGTTGCGGAGTCACCTTCTTGCCGGGACACGCCTTAGCCATGTGTCCCAGCACCCCACATACCCAACAGTAAGGCTTACGCCCCTCCACCACCACCAGCATGCGTCTGTCGCGACACAGGATGACATTAGGAACCTCCTTGAAATTTTTTTTTGTTCAGGGTTATTTCTACAATTACGTCTCCTGTCGCGATTCCCGTCTTACTCGTAACTGCTGACACTTTCTCCACACTTCCATATTGGGCGAAAAATGCCCCTATCTGGTCGTCAGAGACGTGTACGGGCACCCCATGCACCGTGATGTTTGTTCTCCTGGTGCCCATATATTCTGTTTGCAATCTAAGAGTTTTGATGTCAGCACACAGCCGGCCAGTTTTTTGGCTTCTTCTTCTGAGGATATTAGTAAATCCCACATTGCCCTTGATCTTCTTGCCAGGATTTTCGGAACAATGTTGAGATTCTTAATGGTTTCTTCCATCGTTTCCCTACTGACACCGATTAAGTTCCGATTCTTAATATCGGCTGTCAGCAGGGATATAGTTCTCACATCTATTGCGTTGAATGCTTCTTCTGTAGTGAGGATTTCATTTTTTTTGATGAATTCCTCGTTTTTAATTCTCAATTCTGCATAATAGTTCGCATCTTTTTTCGGCCTATTTTCGTTCCAGGCCGTTTTTTCCTTTGTCACCGGTGGTTGCGTGTCCGGTGTATTGTTTGGTGTTGACTCCGCCATAACAGTAAACTATTATGACGGAGGAACCGATTCGTTTTTTTTTTTTTTTTTTCTTCTTTTTAGGAAGAATACACAATCACGTAATAATTTTTCCAACAAAAGTATTCAAAAACGAAATCAACTAAAGAAAACCAGACCGAGATCCGGTGCCAATAATAAACAAAAACAAACAAACAGAAACAAAATTAATGAATAAAGAAAAAGAGGGGAGGTCTTGGCAAAAACCAAATGAAAAATATACAAACACAAAAATTAAAAAAATATATAAACAAAAATATACAAACTGAAAAAAAATATAAACACAAAAACCAAGCTGAAAAATGTAAGAAAGGGTTTAAACAAAAGAGTTAGAAAAAATAATCAAATCTTCAAAGACTTATCTCAACAACTGATGCTGGACAAAAACAACTAGTAACACCTCTGATATACGTATATAACTAGTGGTTGTGTATATATCCTAGGATATTTATTCCGTTATTTACAGAATTGTGGCACAAGGCCGAAAGGGGAGGGGGTGTAGGCCGGTCATCACTAACTATCTTATACCTAGCTAATCTGATTCACGACCCATTCATACGTTACAATTTACTCATTCACCACAAGAACTTGTCCATCACCACTCAATCCTTCATGCACCATAATACCGGATTCTCACAAGGGGACCTACCAAAACGCGCCCCAAACCATAAAAATTGGATGATGAAAAAATTCTATAAAAAATTAATAATGATACAATACATAAAGATGAACTATAAAATAAAAAAATATACACAAAATTCAAAATAAACATAATGATAGGATGCAACCCTCAAAACAGAAGGAGATGAAAAATCAAAGCCTCTCGCTAATAATAAAAGAAAAATAAACACAATGGGTAATCAAAAGCTGAAACGAGATAAAACAAACTGGGGATTGGGAATCTCGTTGGACCATAACCAAAGAGCAGGGATACGGCCAACCCTCAAAACAGAGGAAGCCGCTGTATTCTGCCCCCCCGATGTGCTACTCAGTTGACCTAAAAAAGGCAGAATCTTGCTACTTTTACCCACCTTTCGCTGAAGACTGTCGCAATCGTTTTCTATCAGATCTAATCTTCATCTTGAGCTGATGCTCAAAGAATTGGATTAGATGCTGATAAGAAAGACGGTTGCCCCGCAAGACTTCCTCCATTCGCGTCGTCCAATCACCATTCGAGCCGTGGCCATCAGCATCAGAAACACCATTCGTTTCTCCCCGGAATACAGGGGCGACACATTGTCACACGCGTATGCGCGATCAATGGACACTAGCTGTTCGGGAGCGAGACGAGCCGTCAGCTCGCCGACATGGTCCCATAAGGGGGGACAGGGGCAATGGTAGAAGGCGTGCGCAGCCGTTTCTTCTAAACCAAGACCACACCGTTCACAGTCTGGCAAATCCGCCAAACCCCATATGAAAAGCCTTGTCATTGAGAGGCAGCCGATTCCGAGCCAATCGCCAGGTAAGCGAAAACTCAGGGTTACTGAGGTAATCCGCCGCTGGCGCCCAAGACCAATAGGGAGCGATACTCCTCCTCCGACAAGCCGAGCGTATCACGTAGTTTATCCTTCGCGCGACCCTCCACTAAACCACGATAGAAGACTGTCCTAGGCCGTGAAAGGTCACTGGACCGGGGAATGGCCTTCAAGGCCAACCGACACTGGCGGATGAAATCCGACTCATCCCGGGGCCTACAACGGCGCTCGGCCCTCGAGATGGGGGACTGATAGTAAGGCTAGGAAGGCGTCCCTAACAATCCCCTCCAGAATCGGATCTCCTCTAGTCAATGCGCGGCGTAGGAAAGCCAACCTATAGGCACGGATGTGACTCATAAGGTGCGGCATTCCCAGCCCCCATGACACGGACGTTTGGTGCAGACTCGTCTGTCGACCCTATTCACGCGTCCCCTCCATAAAATGGAGGATAGCGATCGCTCGAGCACCTTCCTGCGGTCTTTACAGAGAGGAAGTACGGACAACCGATAAAGAATCAGGGGAAAATGTATGTAACACACACCTCCGCCCTGCCCTTCACGGACAACCGCCGTCGATTCCAAGTCTGACCGGCATAATCGACCTTTGCACGTACTTCAGACCAATTCTTCTCCAGCTGGAGGTCGGGCCCCAAACCACACTCCAAGAATGCGGACAGGACCGTCCGTCCAACCGAAGCGGCCCGGAAGATCGACCCCCTTCCAGGCACCTAACCGCAAGTCGGACGACTTGTCGCGGTTTATCTTGGCCCCTGTCACCTTCTCGTACCGATCAAGCGCCTTCTGTACCGCCTCAATGTCGCTGCGGGACGACACGAAAGCAGATACGTCATCGGCGTACGCGGAAACCCTGGCTCGAGCCCTCCAGGCACGGCAATTCCACGTAGGGCCGGACTGCCGGTCTCGTCCTTCAGCCGACGAAGGAGAGGTTCCAACGCCAAAGCATAAAGGAGAGGCGACAGCGGACATCCCTGACGAACCGTCCTAGACAGCACGAAAGCGTCCGACAACCTTCCGTTCACCTGTACCACAGCACTGGGGAGCGATACAGGAGGCTAATCCAGCGGCAGAAGTTGGGTGCGAATCCAGCGGCCTGCAGGACAGTAGCAAGGTAGCGATGGTCAACCCTATCAAATGCCTTGGACTGATCCAAATTGATCAGCGCGGCTTCTTCGTCGTCTTTTACACCCTCTATGATCGTGCGGATCAGATGCAGGTTGCTCTGAATTGTTCGGCCCCTCACAGAACAAGTCTGCTCTGGTCCCAACAGAGACTCGGCAACTGACTGCAAACGTTCCTGCAGGATCTTGGCCATAATCTTTAACTCTGTGTTTAGCAGAGTTATGGGCCTATAATCATCTAGGTTCCCCCCACCACCTTTGCCCTTTTTCAACAGAGTGATCACGCCCTGGTAATCCGATTGGGGATGGACCCCCGACCGAAACCAGTTGTTGAACACTGCTGTCAAAATCGGAACAAAGATGTGCGACAGCCTCAATTACAATTCATAGGGCAAACCATCCAGACCGGGCGACTTGCCTCTGCCGACCTTCTTCAAAACCACGTAGACTTCGCCCTCCGTAATCTCTCCCTCGCAGCTAGCCGCTTCAGTCGGCGAAAGCCGAGGAAAGTCAACCAAATAGCTGCGAAACTCCTCCTCACGGAGACCAGGCTCCTTGGTAAACCGGTTCCCGAAATGGCGCCGAAACGCCTCGCACATGTCGTCAGTGGCCCGAAGAGTGTGCCCCTCCGGGGATTTGAATTCACGAATGAAACGATCGCCACCTCGACGGACCTCTTCCCTGCGCAGATCTGCGCCCAAGTTCACAGCTTCGGAAGACATCTTACTTAACTTATGTCTAATTACCTGGCCCATGTACCGCTCGCTATTCAAACGATCCAGGGCCGCCCTAGCTAAGGCTATCTCTAGGGGATCCCCCAGCCACCGCCAGGTGTAACTAGCTTTAAGTGTCTTCACCTTATCAGCTCTATCTAGAGCGAGCCGTTTGCTGAAATCAGTGGTGAAAGACCTAATCCTAGACTTAAGGCGTTCCCACCACTTATTCCCGATAACCGCCCCTAATTCCCGCTGCACTAGTCTAGTTAGCTGTTCCCGGAAGTCCCGCCTGTCCAGTAAAGACAGATTGAACTTCCAGTAGCCAGCCATTCTAGGCCTATGATCTAACGCTACACGGGCACAAACGAGTTTGTGGTCCGTGTAGCCTACCCAGTGGAACGTAAGGCAATCTAACAGATCTATGTCGGCTCTTCTCACTAACATTCTGTCAAGGTAGCTAACTACCTTTTCAGAAGGCCAACTAAGAGCCCACGTCCACATGTTCCCCCTGGATGATCGACCCGGTATCTATCGACGAGACCATAATCGTCGATCAGATCAACCAGGCTACGATCGTCCCTTCTCCCACTAGCACCCCCCCCTGTCTAAGTCGGGGTCCAGAAAGGCATTCCAGTCCCCCATTAAAACTAGGCGCGTTGAATCAACCAGGAACGGCCCCAACCGCCGGAAAAAACGAGACCCGCTCCTCCTGGTCATTGGGCGCATAAACCGCAACGACTCGGAACGAACCACTTTTCACGGCAATATCGGCCGATCAACCGGCCCCTCGGCATCGGTATGCACAAGGTCCACCTTCGCATCAAGAGTCCGTCTGACAAGCAAAGAAACTCCTCTGGCAAACCGGTCCCCATATGCTGAATAGACAACAAAGTCATCCTCCAGCACACACGCATCTGCTACAGTTCAGTTATTACTTCCACAGTTTGCACTGAGTCAAAGACCACACACTCCGGCCCAATGATTGAAATCCTAATTAATATCTCAACAAATTCTCAAACCAACGTTTTAATATCCTATGCTATAAGTACCATTTATTTTAATTTATTTTCTCTTCAGATTAGTCATAGATATAATGGAGAGCTGAAACAACAGAAGTCTAGTATATAGAGAACAATTTTCAGAATAACATGGACAAAGCATGTGACTAATATTACTTTTTAATGAAAGGTCCCATACCATCAGTTATAGACAGTTAGAAACCACAATGAGGAATAAAGTGTTGGTGAAATTAATACGCAGACGGCATACTGTATGTAGGAAAACAGAGTGAAACAAACAGAAAACTACTGAATCATTTTGTGCGAATAGATGGCAGAGGGGGGTACTTGAAGCTACAAAAGATAATTTGCTATGAAGGACAAAGAGTGCTCATGTCCTGGAAGTACATTACATATAGAAGAAATAAAACTTACACTTGACTGATATGTTATTTTTGTTTTTCTTTGGGCTTATCAACTCCTTGATGCTTATTTAAAACCGAGTTATAATTTGAATTGTCTGAATAATAATTATTTTTGCGAGTGATTATTACATTAAAATTATTTTTTTGAAAGCATAATTATTTTTGGAGATAAAATTCCTATTTAATCCATAATTGTTTTTTATCTTTCTATTGATGAAATGTTTACTACGTATTGTGAAGTAATTAAACTAAGATCGAGACAATTCTATGAAACTAACGATTAAAATCACCGGAAGAAATGACCTTCTGCTTTATATCTCTTTCAATTTCATCATAAAAATTTTTTTTATCATATTCCCTCATTTCCCTAAAGCACCTTTGGCAGACATTGTGTTTTTTTTTTCAATTTCAAATTTACTATTGAAATTGAAATGACTTTAGCATTCTTCTGAAGTGAATTTACTTTCCTAATTATATTTTTAAAATATTTATTTTACATTATTTCCTTACCTGTTTGAAAGCATCTTGTATGTCTTTACTGGTTTTTCTTACATTGATGGTTAAAACTTTCAATTTCATTCATTTCTTTCATTTCTCGTAATGTCTTTCTTAGCCTTTAATATTTTACGATTTATTTATTTCGTATTTACCATTTCCTTCTTCGGATTTCCTTCTTGCTTCGTTGTTTTCTCGAACAAATCTTAGTTTCTATTTATTCTTTACAATATCTTCATTTTATTTCCTGTTTTACTTAAACATTATTTTATCAATACTTTTCTCTTTCTCTCTCTTTCTTTCTATCTCTCTCTTTCTCTCTCTCTTTCTTTCTATCTCTCTCTTTCTTTCTATCTCTCTCTTTCTCTCTCTTTCTTTCTATCTCTCTTTCTTTCTCTCTCTCTCTTTCTCTCTCTTTCTTTCTATCTCTCTCTTTCTCTCTCTTTCTTTCTATCTCTCTCTTTCTCTCTCTTTCTTACTATCTCTCTCTTTCTCCTTCTTTAACTTTCTTGCTCTTTCAACTTTTCCGTTTACTTTTCTTTTTCTACGCTTAACTATCAATTTACAATTTTCATTATTTTGTTTTTTACCTTTTTATTACATACGGTTTCCTTTTATAAACCAGCTTTTATCCAACAAAAAGAATAATAAAGAAAGTTTACCTTTCTCGGATGTGTGACCTACAAGCTATGTAAAGATCTTTCACTTTTTCCCGGAGACTATTTTTAAAAAAAAGTATTTAGATCCCAGTTGTTAACGAAAAAAAGAAAAAGAAAGAAGCTAAATAAATAAGAACACTTTTTAAGAAAAAAGAATATCCGCCTGAAACTTTCTTCATAAAAAAGAAGTTGCAACTTCGTGAATACTGGTAAAATGTTACTTTTTTTGTGTTTTTTTAAAAAAAAAGTAACTCCCTGTTGTTTGCCTCGAGTGTTTTCAAAGTAGATTCCAAAGAAGCTTTAAATCCTGAGTTAAAGTAGAGTTAATTGCTAAAGATCAACCTAGGAAGATGTCCAGGTATGATTTAACTTTATTTTAATGTTATCGCTTTTACGACTTTCTTAATGTTCCGGCATCATCATCACGATCTTTGATATGTCACTAAACAGAAACAACCAACCTGTTCCTATGACCGGGTGTGGTTGTAAGGCCGTTCTACAGTCAATCTAAACTTGAACAGCTTCTTCCACAATCTCAGTTGCATGCCGGTATCTTAGAACCTTTAAATAATAATCAAGTTCACTCAGTACTGTACTGCACTGATATTTGTTGCTTTATCTGACACTTTTGTTTGTCATTTTTAGCGACATATCGACTACTTATGGGTCATTTAATGCCGGCATATTTTGGGAGCATTAGTAATTTTTTTTTATTTACAAGAATATATTGGTGGTAATATTTTTTCTTTTAAACATGAAAATAGTTTTTCTGGTGTTTTCACTATAAAAATGTATTTTTTATATTTTCGTATTGTTTTAACTATTTTCTCATAGATAGTACCCCAACAGGTGATACCACCCGGGGTTAGGTTGTATCTAAGAACAATAACAATACGTGGTTTGACGCCTTTCAAAACATTCTGATCAGATGCTTTGTTACCGAATGTAATTAATCGTCATACTCTTGTCGGGACAAAGTTGTATTTGCTTCAGTGATTATCTTGCATTATAGAATTTGAAAGTTTGTTGTCTCCCTTGACCTGGCCACACTTTGCCGGTGGTCATGCGGGCTTCCAACCGAGTTGTTTCTTGCCTTCTCAAAACCTGCGTTATTTGTAATTTCGTCTACGTATAATGTCGATAAGTTTTCTCGACTGCATCTCATTTTCAATGCTTGAAAACTTTGCTGTAACTCTAACTAATGTCAAATAATTAATGTCAATAATTTCGTCAGTCAATGTAGGCAAAACTCATTTCTTTGTTTTCAAGTCGATGTCTTTCCAGAAGAATATTTTACGTTCACCATTTCTTCAACCGTTTCTGCAGGTCTTGAAATTACCTATATTCTATATGTTCTTCCCTGATATTCGAGCTATGATATTTGAATTGTTTCACAAGTTGAAGTTCCTGCCCACCGTCTAATTTTATGTTTTATAGACCTTCTTATATTCATAATCAGTTTGCTAGTTTTTATTTCTTTGCATTAATCCTCATGGTAATTGCTTCATCTACATTCTTCTCTAAACTGATATGATTCCTCTTTTGGCTAGCCAGGTCATGGGTGTTGTCTAAAAAGCGAAATTATGTATTGTTACGTCATTCG
>CAHIKZ030000281.1:100000-117500 GCA_903632075.3 Acanthosepion pharaonis | reverse complement strand
CTATGGATCATTTTGTAAGAATTGTAACACTAAATCATTTTGTCCCAGCAAAATATGCTTACGACATAAAAACTATTTTCTGAAGTTAAATAACCTGCAAAGAGTTTATAAGCCGTAGTAAACGAATCTATCTATCGTGTTGTCATATTTGAGTTGTAGGTTTCAAGACTGCAATCTCCATCAGGGATAGAGTCAAAAAGCGTCTCCGCGTCCTTGTGGCTGACGAATTATTTTCCACCTTCCATATGCTCTCTCTGACAAACGTTATGCGGCAAGCCACTCGCTGCTCTATCGCTACTTTCATAGAAAGTTCTGGGATAAACTATACGCCATGGTTCCGCAAGTTCTACACTTCACTGCAAAGACCCGTCATATCCTCTTATATTGTAGCTTATCGCAAGCCATTTCTGTGCGTAATCGAGTCAAAAGGTTGTTTTCACGATGACTACAATTTAACCCGTTCAAGTGTTGTGTTATCTCTTCTCTTCAGCTCGTATCCATAATAAAGTGTCACAAACATAACCCTCGAACTCGAGTGGCTTCCGGATTTGTATAGTGAATCTATCTATCTATCTATCTATCTATCTATCTATGTTCAACCGTTGTTTTCATCTGTCTCGGAAAAATTAGATATTGCATTACATTATTGAGGTTCAATATCACAAATAAGTTATATTCTGTAATTATATTTACCATAACGCTTTCAGTTGGCTTCTTGGTGGAAGCCGTGTACTGATCCCAGTTTTGTATTCAGCGGTGACCATCTCCTAAACTGATTGACAAACATGCCGAGAGAGGCGAGCCTGCATTACATATTTAACCCATTGCTGATGTAGGAAGGGAAAACTATTTGTGCACAAATGATTTTTACGTCTTATCAGACATTTGTGGGTTATTGTAAGCCAAAACATATTAGAGATTGTAAGAATAATACATTTTTTGCAAGTGAATATTATTAATATTTCAAATATAATTCTTGCTATCTAACCCATATCTAAGGTATTCGTTTCTTTTAAAAATGTAAGCGTATCTAATGTACCCTACTGGGAACTGAAAATTGCTTTTCAATTTCTTCATTTCAGCTGTTACAACACCCATTCTTTATTTGTTAGGTGATTTTCCAGCATTCATTGCCATATAGCAAGACTGCTTATAATTAAGTAGAATTATGCATATTAATCACTACGTTGCATTCTATACTTGCTTATTTCTTTTTATCTTTTCACCTTGGTCAATTTTCTTCGACCGATTTCTGTGCCATTCACCTTTATTACTTTTTTCTCTCCACTTATGGACGCACACAATGTGTCCGAGGCAAATATCTGTGCTTGTCAGAGGCGTTCAGTTAAGAAAACAGTTCCCTCGCAGATCACACATGCGTACATGTTTAATTCTCTTCGGCAGTATACATCTGCTGTTGACATGAAAACATTGTCGAATTGTCCTCATATTAAATGCCCATAAAAGCTACACAGACTCCGTTGAAAGCATTAGAATGATTTACAGACTGGCGTATCGATTGAAATGCTTTGTCCGGTAATTGTCTTTGTTGAGTGTTTGAACAAATGGATGTCAAAAAGCGATGGAAATAATTGTGTCTGAAAGTAGTTCGTCGGCGATAATAAGTTAACGTCCGACATCTGTGTAAAACAAAGCGGGAACGAGACGACTGAAAAGATTTTTAGACTAGCCATTGTTTGAAATGTGGTATACCTGCAGGGGAAGTGTACTTGTTTCATCCGGGGATAGTTGAAGTATAAAACTGAAAAACCTACAATGGTAATGTGTGTGTCAAATATATCTATCTCTCTTCATGACTTTCATTATGTCTATCCTTAATCTCTCTCTCTCTGTCTCTCTCTCTCTCTATATATATATATATATATATATATATATATATATATATATATATATATATATATATATATATGTGTGTGTGTGTGTGTGTGTGCGCGCGTTTGTAAAAAGGGTGTAACACCAAAATTGTACAAATATTATCAAAGCTTGCGATAATTGTCGATACCTAAAATGCTTAAGATCTCAAAAACACTAAACAAGTTGAGTTTATATTTTCCCGGTCATTAGATAAGACGTTATACCAGTTGTCGTAAGAATCACTGCAAAAAAAACTTTACCTTATTCATTTAGAAAGAACAGGTTAAAATCGTTTTGTGTCAACTCCAATCTATCTTTAGAGATTTGGTAGGAGGATGATGATCATTTCGGCCTTCAAGTGTCGTTCAAATGTTCATACTCTGGGTTTCATCTTCAAATTGCATTCAAGAAGCATCAAGAGTACGGTGAATAAGTTGAGAAAAGAGTGAACAGTAGAGAGGAAAACTGGATGAGGGGGTCAAAATAGCAAGAGAGTTGTTCATTCCAACTTAGAGCTTCATACATTCGTAATGAACAAAGTAAAGTCCAGTTTTCCTATAAAAATCTCAGAAAATTTCATTTAGATATCTTCAATCATTTCTAAATTACACCTGTTCAGAGTTTAATCTAAAAAATTGGACGATTTTGCAGTCGCATGATTTGGTGGTTTTGTTGTTACACACGGTGTCGATATATATATATATATATATATATATATATATATATATATATATGTGTGTGTGTGTGTGTGTGTGTATGTCTGTGTACATATATGTGTGTGTGTGTTTGTAATATGTATGTTTGTATATATATAGATATACATATATGCATATCCGTATAATCAGGCCGGTACATGTTAGTAATACAGTTTATTATAAAACAGGATTTACTTACAAATCTTAAATATTTGTATCTATAAAAAGAATGTATAAACATAAAAATGCCTTAGAATAATAGTCGGACTTCGTCCATTTCGTGGTGTGTGAAGTCATTTGTTAACATTTGGTTACGCTATGAGCAGATATGAATGTACGTGAGAGATTCATGGAAGATTGAAGTATAAAAACTCGATGTATATGTATGTATGTATACATATGTATTTTAAGATATTTTTATGTTTTCTATATTTTTTTTAAAAATAAAAATATTTAAGAAAATGCGCAGTTTCATAATAAGCAGTAAAATTAATATTTACCAACCTGTCCGAGTAATTTTCATAGAAAATATTCGTTCTCCGAGAGAAATCGAACGTGTATCCCATACGGAACCGTCTTCTAGCCTAATGTGCTTAACCGATCGAGCCACGGAGAACCGTTCGATTCATAAGGTCGGTTTTAATGTTTTTAAAATTCATGTATATATATATATATATATATATATATATATATATATATATATATATATAAAGTTCTATTTTATACACGGCTCTGATTCATTAAGCAGAAAACAATGAAGATACCCACGAGACATTTTTCAAATATGTCCTGCACAATAAAAAAATTCAATGCTTTCAGTAACACAGCATTTTTGGCGTGATTTGCTCAAGAAGCTCTCCTGATTTATATCTTTGATATATTTTTGCTCGGCGATAACAGACAGCAAAATGATTTGAAAACGCCTGTATGAAAGGCGTAAATTCCAGTGGTTTATTATAAATTATTACATTTAAGGGGAAACATTCCCATCAGTAACTTTTAAGTGCGTGGAAATTACTTTGCTAACCAAATCTCCACCCCCCAAAAAGAAACTCTCTTAGCATGCATGCAAAATCGGGAAAATGAAAATCATCATCAGGTGAATATTAAGTTGATCTTATAAATATGGACGGTTATTTATATTTAAAATCCTCGTTCAATAGCAGCCGCTTTATAACTTTTTGTATGCGAAATTCTTTCGGGCTACTGTCGATCACATATGTCGATCTGTTACGCTGCTCTATTTATTTATTGCCACATTCCAATACATTAATCTCCATTTTTCCACCATTCATTAACCGAAAACCCATTAGGTAGGTGTTGAAGCTTGGATAAGCATGGAATAATAATAATACAACACAAAATGTAGTAAACAAAATGTATTGAAACAAGGAAAAGGTACACAATATTTACAGTTAGTTTTGGTATATTCTTGGGAAGACTGTTCCTGTAGAATGGGTTGTCTTAATCGCAGTCGGGCAGAGTCTCTCGATTCGATCTCTTCTTCCTTCTTCCCCGTCTTCCGGTACCAACCCATATTTATATCGGTCGGTACTCCACTATGTAAATTAGGTGGATCGTACCACAA
This sequence comes from Acanthosepion pharaonis, assembly GCA_903632075.3. NCBI lineage: Eukaryota > Metazoa > Mollusca > Cephalopoda > Sepiida > Sepiidae > Acanthosepion > Acanthosepion pharaonis. Next base: position 113,342 of record CAHIKZ030000281.1, on the reverse strand, counting down.
CAGTAGGTTACTACATGTCAGCCTCTGTTGCATTTGAATCATATATACATTGTTTGTCTTTAATCCTTAAGGCCATTGTCGTCATTATGGGTACCAGACATTTTACCTTGAAATGCAAGAGAATTAGATGACGTTAGTTATCAAAAATACAAAAAACGAACAAGATTTATGAACACAGAAGATGCCGACTGACGGTGCATTTATTTTTTTAAAGAAAGTAGTTAGTTATCAGGTAAGTAAGAAACCGAAAGGGAGTACCCCGGAGAAAAGTACGAGAAAATAAATGATCAGAATAGAGCATGGTTACATCCGGGATGGGATATTTCATCACCGCCCACTCAACACCGCCGATGCAACACCAGCCAACTGCTCTCCGTGACACTAAACACCAGGACAACTCACCTCCAACCTACACAGCACGAGGACTGCTCAACGCTGGTGTCGAATTCATAGTTTCAGACGCGGTTGGCTGTAACATTTTGCACATCACGTAGATCGGCTTTGAGTCGTACAGATTTTTCTCTTAGTAATTTCTTAGTTACAACAGATGCTATTTGGCTGTCTGACTAGCGTTTAATTTTGAAGATCGTACAAATAAACATGCTGAAACAGCAAATATAAGAATGCACACGGAGTTGACGAAGAGCAGTCCACATAATGGAGATTCCTTAGAGGGCTGCAAAAAGTGAAGAAAAGTAACTGAGATGAATTTTTGGGGCAATCAATTGCAGGTCATGCCGTCCCACACTAATTTGAAGATGTCCCGTGAACGCAAATGAAAGAATTTTGAAAATGGCTTCTTCTTTTTCACAACGATCTCTAACATTTGAGGGGACTTGCATACAATTTTCAACATTTTTTTTAATTAAACATAAAGTCATATTAAAATATGATCCGTAATAAGTTACTTTTATTTGGTTTTAAAAAGCCAAGGAAACAATTTAATAGTTTTCATTTTTTTTGAGTTGTCTTCAGGCTGAGTAGGCGATTGGTGAGTTCTTCTGGATTTGAGTTGTAACTGAATTGAGTTAGCCGGTGTCGAGTCGGCGGCCTTGAGCTGGCGTTGATGTGTCCCCATGCATCCGGTTACATTGAGGTAATTCAACCGTAAAACATCGAGATCTAGTTGTTAATTCAATTGTAGTCTTAAGTTCATGTGGTCGAGTAGAGTTCATCAGAAAAAATACCATTAAAATACTGATAGAATGGTCAGAAGAAAGTGATGTCACGATGGTTGTGAAGTGACTGAAGTCAAGATGCCAGGTCAGGAGAGATAACAATGAAGAACCTTCCTCGGGATTTTGTCAAGAATATCGAGATATATAGCCAGAGGACCAGACAAGATATGACAACAATATTTAATACTCGGAGGAATGGTAGATTTTTAAATGTTTAAGATTGATTCTGATGAGATAAATTAATTGACTTGAAATAGTGTATCAATTTCCAAGCTGGAGACCTGTCAATAGATTATATAGTTTTTTTTTTTTTTTTTAGATTTGAAGCATTATATATATTTTTCGCTATATTTATTACAACGTGTCAGCCGTTGTAAGCTCCGGCCTTCTTCAGGTGGTTGGAATGTCGAACTGAACCCATTATTTCGCTCACTTAGGTAGACTGTTCTAGTTCCTAATGAATTATTCCGATTACTTTCGGAATCGGCACATTGTCCCCATCGCAGTGTTGTTTTTCTAAGACAAAAAAAAATTATAAACTTGTCTGCAATTACGAGCGGATCCTATTTAAAATAAGAAAATAGCATGCTATTAAAAATAAGTAGAAACAAAACTTGCCTAAATTATTTAATGTTACATATTTTAATGAAAACACGCAGCCAATATATATATATATATATATATATATATATATAGTATTTACATTAGTCGGACTATTATCCTCATCTTTGTCGCCATATTTGTCACAACGTTTCGGCCGTTGTACGCTCCGGCCTTCTTCAGGTGGTTTGAATTTCGAACTGAACCCTTTATTTCGATCGCTGGGGTAGACTGTTCTAATTACACGTGCCATGTTTGATGGATGTCAGTTATCAGTTATCTCCTGCTAATTCAGTGACAGACCCAAAGAAGGTGAGTTCAATTCCTGGTTAAGGCAGTGGAGAACTTTCAGAGGGAAAAAGATGAGGACAATAGTCCGACTAATGTAAATACTGTACATATACCTCATCTCAGAAATATAGACATATATATATATATATATATATATATATATATATATATATATATATATATATATATATATAATTATATATATATAAGTATATATGGACCAAATTATTCGTAAGGTATAGAAAAGTTAGAAATATTATCGAAACTCGTACATATATTAGCTGAAAACAGTCTAATAAGCCTTATTGTATTGCTGGTCCACTGGGATTTATGGGTAACAATAATTATTTGTGTTTATATTTACTTATTTCACGTAAGTGATAAAATCATTTGTTTGAAATGTAATTTGTAGTACTAAAATTTAATCCGTAGGTCTATATCTTTTCTAATTTTGAAATAACAAGTTTAGTATCAACTTATAAGTGCTTCTACTTTGTTGAAAATGTCTCCGAATATAAACATTCCTGTAACTAAAAGGGCTGAAATTATTGCTTAGTTTAAAGATGTGCTATTCCAAGTCAAAATTGCAAGAAAAATTAAATTCTCAAGAAATGGTCTACAAACAACCATTATAGCGAAACTAGTTCTTTCCAAAATCGGGATGGTCAAGGCCGGAAAATGTGTACAACCACAAATGAGACAGAATGCTAGTTGACAGGAAAAAAATTCTAACTTGACTGCTGAATTTTGAGAGGTTATCGCGTCGCACAGCGAGAAGAAGATTAATAGAAGTTGTCTTCAAATGATGTAATGCTAGAAATAAAAAACATTGTTTGAGGTTAACAAGAAAAAGAGACTTTCTTTTGCAAAAGAGCATGAAAACTCGACGGTTTAGGATTGGGCCAAACTTGTCTGTTCTGGTGAAAGCAAATTTAAAGTAAGTTCCTTTATTAGTTGAAACTAATTTATTGGGCATAATTGATTTTATTACGCCAATTAATACTGCATTTTTATTAAATAGAAAATTAACCCTCATTTTTTTTGTTTTTATAAGAATTTTGGCATCCCATGAGTTTTTTATGGTCGTCGAAGACTTGGAGAAGATTATGATGTTCAATATATTTCCCCAACTGTTACGTGACGTGGGAGCCTAATTGTTTGGTGCTGCATGTTAGACCAATGTTACCAACCTTATTTAGAGAAATAATGATGATACCACATGGAGTAACTTTCCAACAAAACAACGCTCTATCACACACATCCATAGCTTTGAAGTGTTGGTTTGAAAAGAAAGAAGTGAGGGTAATGAAGTGTCCTTCTCAATTCCCTGACCGGAATTACATTAGATATCTGTAGTCATTTATAGGTACAAGAGTGTGGATGCAGAAATATTCTTCAAAACGCGAATTAAAAGCCAAATTTCATGACGAATGGCAGAAAACTGAGCCAACTACTTCGGCTAAGCTGATCTCCATTATGAAAAGCATATAAAGGCAGTTATAAAAGCAAAAAGAGCCCAAACCAAGTATTAAATACAGGTTAAATTTACTTTAAAAGCTTTGTTCTTGTTCTTTAAATTATAAAATAAATTAGTTTTAATTATATTTCTAATTTTTGTACACCTTGTCAATTGCAGTATATCCTTTGCAGTTGTCTACATTGTCTTGATGCAAAGCTAAAATTCATTACGGAAAGCACGGTAGTTTTGTTAACCCAAGTACTTTCGACCTTTTCTAAGATTATCTCTAGGGGCAAATTAAAAAGTCAACATATTTTAAAATCTGCATTCCGTTGACATAGTTATTTATTACGAATATAGCAACAGCATATCAAAATGTATGTCGTTTATATAATAATGACATTTTACATTTCTACAAATTCCTGGTCAGCATCCTTATTGAAATACTTGTTTTATAAAAAATTCAGATTTAGACACCTTCGTATACACGCACAGTCACATATAAACACACACATATCTATACGTTATTCTTGGCCATTTTATTGTGAACATTTAGCAAATAAATGCAATGGGAATGGCAACTAGGCTAATGACCATACATGTTCAATGAGTGACACGTATTGCTCTCATTCTGCAGTGAGAATTTATCGAACAATTTACAGTGCATTTTGAATAACATGCAAATAATCTAGACGGATGACAGTTCACATCACAGCAGAAACTGTAGAATAAAAAATACGCTGTACACGGCTGTGTTCAATTTTCCAGCACAAATACGAAAAACACTCTATACTGTAAGAAAATAGTTTGGATTAGTCCGTCGGGGGTGCGTAGTCGAATTAAATAATATATCCCTCCCCGAGCTTATATTGTATACGCAAACATTCATCACGTGTATGACAGTATAGATCATTCACCTCATTAATATTTTTTCTGCTCTATTTGATTACAGTTTTCACCCAGTAGACGAAAATTATTTTTAAAATATACAGATTGTCTACACAAATACAGGTATCCGCTAAAAAAAATTACATTATTAAAAAAAATGTCTGGATAATATGTAAATGCATTATTTCTTTTAAAATTGCTTTGTTTACTTTTCAGAAACGAAACTGTACATATATGACATTCAAGATGATCAGAACGAGTAAAATAAAGTCAAATATGCAACTGCTTGATAGTGAGACACTTCCTAGACGAACGGCTAAACCACTCCGGAGTAGTTTTTCCTGCAAAGTGAAATGCCGGTACGAATCCTGCTGAATTGTCCTAATTTTTCCCGAAAGTACATATTGCTGGACTAAAAAATATTATATTTAAGAGAGAGTTGGGTGTGCATAGACTGATAGCGTCGGGGAACGTAAACTTCGTAAAGACTTATAAATGATTATATATATATATATATATATATATATATATATATATATATATATATATATATATTATATTCATTGTCATCCACAGACAGACTGTTTCGCTGTATCACAACTCATCAGTGTGGTTGGACGTCCGGTTGCCTGTAGCTAGGATCGAAACCCGACTGAATTGGATTCTACCACTAAGCCGTATTTATTTTTAGATTAACACACAGTGAGTGAGAGAACTCGATTCGATTTACCGAAGAGTCTTCCATTATTAGCCGTAATAGTCACTTTTTACAAAGCAACACTTCCTCCCGAAATCAATTTTTCAGGAGTCTGTATATTGTCATCCACAACTCATCAATGTGGCTAGACCTAGGATCGAAACCCGACTGACTCCAATTCTACCACTAAGCCGTTGGCACGGCAAGGATAAAGGTAAATTTAAGCGTATTTATTTTTAGATAAACACACAGTGACTGAGAGGACTCGATTCGATTAACCGAAGAGTCTTATATATATATATATATATATATATATATATTACGTGTGTGTGTTAGTATGCTATCGATTCTTCATGAAGACTTATAATTAATCCACTACAGCGTATGAGTTAAAGAGAAAAACATTCTGATTACACGTAGGAATATGTTCGGTTAACACCGTGATTCTACCATGCGAGACATCGCTTCGTGCCGTCCATAAATAATGTGCCATATTTATCAGTTTAATATTAAATTAGTTTTCTCCGGTTAGACCAGTATATCGTTTAGACATTTTTTTAGGGATAGGGGTATAGTTAAATAAATCGAACATCCTTGTTATTTATCGTGGTTCATGGGGACACAGCATCGATTAACCCAGAAAGAAATATGTAAGCATTGGCGTGTCGTCAGATTTCTCTATTTTTTTATTCTAATATGAATAGACGTATGTATGATAGCCACTTGAAACTTGTTAAAAGTGCTGAGATAAAATTATGTATTCCGATTCTCTGTTTCGCGGATGTCACTTCTCTTAAATAATATCAATCAACCGCAGGATCTATTTTTTACTCTTGCTGTAAGATTTAATTCAATAAACTTATGCCTGTAACGAATTATTTGAAGGGGGCGGATAGATATTAAAAGTTGAAGTTGTTAAACCTCCGATGGGGACTGATTAACTTTCTTGAAAATATAAAGAGGAAAGAAGGTTTAGTGAATTTAAAACTGACAATGCATTTATAAAAAATGTAAACATCAGAAACCAAATAATAGCCTACCAAACAAGTAAAATGTTACAGGAACAAATACCACAAAGAAGAAAGTATTATTTACATTATTCGGACTATTGTCCTCATCTTTGTCGCCATATTTATTACAACGTTTCGGCCCTTCAGTATCTGTCTATATTTCTGAGATGAGGTATTATGTACATTATTCACATTATTCGGACTATTGTCCTCATCCTTCTTGCTATATTTATCACATGGCACATTGAATAAAGGCGTTAGTTAGATCCAGTGACAGAACCCAAAGAGTGTGATTCATCTTTGTTGCCATATTTATTACAACATTTCGGCCGTTGTACGCTCAGGATTTCTTCAGGTTGTTGGAATGTCGAACTGAACCCTTTATTTCATTCACTGGGGTAGACTGTTCTAATTCGATGTGCCATGTTTGATGGATCTTAGTTATCAGTTATCTCCTGTTAATTCCCCTCTGAAAGTTCTCCGCTGCCTTAACCGGGTATTGAACACACACACTTTGAGTCCTGTCGCTGGATCTAACCAACGCCTTTATCCACTGTGCCATGTGTCCTTGAGGCATATGGCACGTGGAACTAGAACAGTCTACCCCAGTGAGCGAAATAAAGGGTTCATTTCGACATTCCAACCATCTGAAGAAGGCCGGAGCGTACATGTAAATCTTTCTCATTATGTCTTACAACATATCACGACTGAATATTAAAATTATATTCGTAAATTTATCAATATTAAAATCGTCTATGGCGGCCAAAATCTCTATAAGAATACTATGTGGCCTTGCGGATTTGCTCCTGTTCAATTTATCCAGTGCTTATTTGAAATCAGATTATAATCGTACTGGTTGTTCGATCTTTCTGTATCTTATGGTTTGTCCGTAGAAGGGTTCTCCGATGTATTCGTTCCATTTCTGAAGTATCTTCCTTTGTCTAATATCGGTGCCAGGACCTTGCATTTATGCATTCTGTTGATGCCTTCTTAGAGCTCTTAAATTTTTATGCATAACTGCCTGATTTTTGATAGTCATTAGTTTTATTTCTGCACATTCCTCGTCGAAACATTCCTCTTTAGTCAGTCTCTCTTTGTTTCTATTTCTTTGTGGAGTTTTCTGTCTTCTGTTTCGTGACTTGGAAGTTTTTGACAACTTTACATCAAATCCATAATCTCATCTGTCATAACTCCATTTTTTCTTCTTCGTCTATTATCCTTTGAGATTATCTTGCTGGCTTAAGTTTCTAAAGCTTCATTTAGTGTGATCCACTCCGAGTTTTCATTTTGATTTTCTCCATTGTATCAGCTTTTCACACTGTCCATATATTTCTCTTCCATGGTTGATCCTGCAGAGTTTTGTTATATAGCTCATTCGGGTGACTCTCCGATGGCGTTCACATTCGTGTGTACCTGGCTTATTAGGTAGAACTATAAAAATATATAGTGTAATGTGTTCCCTTATATCACCACTGTTGTAAATTTAATTTATTATATCTGTAATCATATCAATTCCGAAATCATATAATCTATTATATTTGTTTGGGTTTGGGCATCTCGAGGCGGTGTAATGGTTAGCAAGATTGTCTCGCTAGAACAATTAAGTCTGAGTAGTGAGTTCGATCCTCCTTGGGTACCCCCCTACTTTCGGCCTTATGTCACATCTGAGCTACACTATTTTTGTTTCGGTTCAAATTTTTTTATATTGTAAAATATCTGTTTATTACCGGTTGTTCACTTATTCACAGTTTTTCCATGTATTCCTTCCATCTTTGAAATATTATTTTATTTATTTTATATCACCCTTCAGTTCTTGGATGTTATGAGCATTTTGGTATTCTTTCTCCTATTAGGCAATGCATATTTGCTTTAACTGAAATGCTGTTTTTCTAAATCTACACAATTTTCATTGAAGCATTGTTCATTTGCCTGCCTGTATTTATTCCGAATTTATTTCCGCACTCTCATATATTCTGTGCCACACCTGGGCATTGCTTTTTGTCCACTTTTATCTGTCATCTTTTCATTGTCCCCGTGTCTAGTTATGTTGGGATGATCTCATTTGATGACGTTAATAAAACTTCATTTAATGTATCCCACTCATTCTTATTTAATTCCTTGTGACTAATTTAACACTGTCGATATGGTTCACCTTAACATTCAGGTCATTAAGATGTATCTATCTTTTATTGCAGTTTGTATGTTGCTTTGGTTCTAAAATTTTGCATGAAACCGTAATGTGGTCACCACTAGAGCCAGCGCTTGGGTATGTATTGCAAAGTAAATCTTCATTTCTGAATCCTTTATTGAAAATTATGTAGTCGATTTATTCTAGTCTCCTGTGCATGTCTATATAAATCTTGTCTATTCTTGAAATCAGATCTTTGTTTCCAACCTGGGCATTCGGCGAGAAAAATTGGACTAGCTTTTCTCTGCGTGTTTTACCAATTCCTTGTTTGAATCTTCCAAAGACATAATCATGACTCTCCTTCCTACTTCGGCATTCAGGTTTCCTATAACAATTGAAATTTCATGAGATTTACATAGAATTTTGGCATTGTATTGTCATACGAAACTTTTTAATTTATTTCTCAGAAATTTTCGGGCTCGGTTCGTATAAAACTTATCTATATATTTTTTTAATCGGTATTAGCCCACGAAAGTCTGTAAAGCCACTAAGATACAAAGTGGTTACACAATAAGGAAGAATTAGGAACAAAACCATTAATACTGATCTCGAAGAGAAAATAATAATCAGAAGAACAGTAGATAGCGATCGACATTGAATTTAAACTTTCGCAGATAAATTTTGGTTGGAAAACATGGAGCCGAAACGGAGTTTCACAAGCAAGTAGTGCGAGAAAAGAAATTGCTTCCATAGAACTTACGGCCACAGCCAGCTCAACGGTAATTTCATGAGATCTCGACTCCAGTTTAGTTTTGCGCTTAAATACATACAGTCAACTTACTATAGTGAAGGGCTCAATAATTACCATGAAAGTATTTCTAGAAAAGACAGAACCTTACGAGCTGCAAGATAAGCCAAATATTGCTGATTCTTTTTTGAATTTTATTAATGTTAAAATGTTTAACCTTCTGTTTACTTACAAGAGTTACTTTACATAATTAATAATGTCCCAGAACATATTTATTCATATAGTGATTTAATATAAGCCCCACTCAATTTTATATCTGCCTCCATACATGATTCTATGTTTGTCACTCACAAATTCTTTATTGTTTGTCAACCTAGATTCACATAGGTCTAAAATATTAATATTTAACTTACTCATTTCCCGCTTTATAATTTCTAGCTGGCCAGATTGATTTAGTGTTCTGAAATTCCATGAAGCTAGAAATATTTTTTTACTTGGCGAATTATTCGTTTGGTGACACCTGCCACTTAGCCCTTCCCTTATCAGGCTAGTGATCAATTCCAAGGATTCTAAATCTCTTTAACCGTTATTCTTTATAATTTTGTTAACATTCGTTGGATGACAGTCGGGTGACATCTGTTGCACTTAGACCTGGGAGAGTACTTAATTCAAATAGACTTAATCTCCTTCTTGCCGTTATCTAAAATATAGCACAGATTTTCACGAAATAAAAAGTTTACACACACAAAAGTTCATAAACTACTGGCTTAAGGCAAAAATAAATTGGTAAGTCCGGGTATTTTCCATTTTAATGTTTGAAAAGAAGTCCCATCATGCATTTGTAATATTCGTTAACAATTGTGAAGGGTTGCTTTTAGCAGTTATGCCAGGACGGTTGTGACTAATTTCTAATCGCGTTCACACAAAGCAAGGCAGTAAAGTCACCAAAACGGAAGAGTTACTGGATGTGGATGTATTAGCAAACAGACACATTACTAAGAAGCGAGAACAACAGAAGAGTTATCAGTAATAGTCATTAACATTAACATTAAAATTTTTAAGATTAAATTTTGCTGGATATCATGGCGGCAGAAAGTGCAAGTAAAGAAACTGTTAGCAACACACCTATAAATTTATGAGACCTTGTTGCCAGTCATAAATTCTAGATAGTTCAAGTCTATAGAGTCTCGTAGTTCAACTGAACAATTATATGATAATATTTATCGAAATCTCACAGACAGGCAACAATACGACGTTAGAAAAGAGACTGCAGCCGAGGACCAATAATGTTGGTGATGCATCTTTGGATTTTAACAAGGTTCTCTCTCTCTCTCTTCATATATATATATATATATATATATATATATATATATATATATATATATATATATTGCAAAAAAGCAAAGCATTATTTTCTTCTAAGTGACGCGTACCTTCAGGATGTGGGTAAATCTGCATCTTCACAATTCCTTGTCCTTTGTAGCTCATGGTTAATGTTGTTTTTCAATCATTCGTCTGATCCCTGTTCAGGCAAAAATTATATATAGCATAATCGCTGGACCATGAATGGTTGTAATATTCAAAACATGGATGAATTGTATACTTATAGATATGTAAGATAGATTCTGGAGAAAAACATTGTCTAGTAGGTCACAGAACCAATTTTCTTAGCAGCAATGAATTCAGTATTGTCTTTGAACGTTAACACGAAAGACACAACGATATTTCTGGAGGTTAGCATCAGTCATAATGATGGAAGGAAGTAGGTGGTCAGACGGATGATTAACAGAGAGCAGTTTAGTTTTGGAATCGTTAAAATTAACAGACTATTTGTGCTCCAATTAAGAACTGACTGAAGTCAGTTATTGACATCACTTGACAGTTTGAAATCATTGAACAGATCAGATTTACATCGATTTTGTTCTCAGCATAAATTCCATGTTGAGAGCTGATCCCATCACGAAGGTCCTTAATGAAAATTAAAAACAAAGTAGGACAAATTTAAAGCCCGGAGTTCAAATTCGTTAGTACAAAATATTATGGAATAGTTGCCTTTCAGGATAACTTTCATTTCACAATTTGATCAGAAAGACAACATATCTTTTCAAATTGTGAAAAAGATCTCTATGCCAAACCACGTTGAAAGCTTTCGAAAGCCCGGGTTTCACCATTCTTATCCAAAGCTTAATAGACTCTGTCCACAATTATCATCAGCATTTGACCTAGAGAAACGAAAGCAATATTGCTTGTATGAAAGAAGACTATGCCATGTGTTATACTTAACAAATTATGCGTTGATTAAGGACTCTTGCAGTTTTTAGGAAGTTGGTATACGCCTAATAAGCCGAGAGATTGAAGGGTTGGATGGTAAATCTGAGTCCTTAAAAACTAGAACCAGACCAGGTTTTCAAACAGGTAGCAAAGAAACAGGTAATAATGCAAAGATTATACTATTTAGAGAAAGCAGGCGCCATTTTGGTAGCCCGATTCTTAAGGCCTATGCCATGGATATAATTTTACGTTCACAGGCATGGTGTAGATACAGATTAGAGATGATAACAGATAATATTGAATGTTTTAAATGCAAATCATTCAACAGAGATTCAATTTTGAATATGAAGTTAGACAATGAGGCCGCAGATGAATCAAGCGTAGAGTTTGGGGATTACGGGGAAAAAATTCAAATTTCAGCAGAAGATGTTAACACCTAAAACTGATTAAAGAGACGAGGAATACATTATTACAGAGTCTCCAGTAATCACGATAGACAAAATTGTTAGATGCAATAAGGTGTCTTATTCTGTCAGCAAACTGAGACCTAGCTCCTTCAAGGAATCTTTTAATTTATTACGTGGGGGGAATTCGAAGAAGCGTCTATTGTGATGTGATCTGTCTTGCTGGTAAAGACGGAAATAGTGGTTCTTTTGGACTATAGCGGCAGAGGTTTTTGCTGTAAACTATAGAGAATGTTGAGGTTTCAAAAGGTATTTCGTGTGAAATTATGCTGGCCAAGAGAAAACGCCAGTGACGCAGTTTTCCATATGCCAGTCCAAGGGGCGTCTCGAAAAAGTAAGAACTGAATCTCAGTCAGCATTCTGGTAACGAAAATAGGAGTTAATAATGGGAGATTACTCTGTTTACATTGTTCGGACTACATCCCCAAACTTGTTGCTATATTTATCACAACGTTTCGGCCGTTGTACGCTCCGGCCTTCTTCAGGTGCTTGGAATGTCGAACTAAACCCTTAATCTCACTCGCTAGGTTAGACTGTCCACCTGAAAAAGGCCGGAGCCTACAACGACCGAAACGTTGTGATAAATATATGGTAACAAAGAGGAGGATGATAGTCCGAAAAATGTAAATAGTGTACATAATACCTCATCTCAGAAATATAGACAGATTTTGTAGAAGATTCGAGTCTAAACATGATTCGAACGAAATACCAATATATATTACTGAATGATCCTAGTTGGAAAGAGAACGGCTTTGCTAGAAGATGATGTAAGAATTAAATCAAGTAATGAAACCTGATGCTAGGATTTGCTAGAAAAACGAGTAGAGAAATCCACGATTTGAATAAGGGATTAGACAATAGAATAATAGAAAGTATGATTACCGGCAACATCGGTAACATTAGAATTAATTTTGAGTTCCATTTTTGTCAGCCTAGAATATTTTGATCAACCTAAGAAAACGGTTTATATGCAATATTATTTGAAAACTGAAGTCTTTTGTGCGGTACATTATTTGTTACTTACAAATCTATATACATTATAGAATGATAAATATAGATATTGTTTTGAATTTCAATGACACTTTTAAAATATAAATGTTTTTAATATCCTCGGCTGTTGATACAAGTGAATGGATTTGAACATTTTCAGCGCTTGAGTTGTCCCTATGGGAAGCATCGAAAATGTTGGGTAACATTTGATTCTAAACGTGTGTCCGCGTGGAATACTCTCATTAGAAAAATCTTTTGTCATACACGAACTCCCTATGGGTGAGTGAGAACATACAGTTTCTGCGATTAGGTTGGCCGCGTATAATGCATCACGATGTATTCAAAAGAATTATTTAGAATAAAATTGGAAATCATTTCTCATTCATGAATTAGTTTATAGAATAGCGATTCTTTGTATGCATAGATGTGGATTCGAAGATTACAATAAAATACTATGAGTTCCATTACAGTTAAACATCCACGACGATAAATGATTATCAACAAGGGAAAGTGCGCAAAAAAAGATCTCAACCAAATAATCTTAAAAGTTATGCAAAATTAATCGAAAATTTAAATTTCAGCAAAGATGTACGCATAAAGGCCAGGCAAAGAACAGTT
>CAHIKZ030000281.1:47500-97500 GCA_903632075.3 Acanthosepion pharaonis | reverse complement strand
ATTTCTGACAATTTTCTCGGCAAAACTCCCACAATTTCTCGATATTAACGGAGTCTCTCCAATCGACAGACTTCTTTAACTTGAATCACATATTTTTAATTAGCTACATAGAAGAAATTTGTCTAGGCAATTCCAAGTTGAAATTTCTATTATCGAACACATTCTTTTTCGTATTTTCTTTGATGCATCCGATTATCGTCATTTTGGATTAACACTCCCTGATCTATAAACAAATTTTGAACATCGGCAAAGATAGTTTGGTTTAAAATTGATTCGTATCTTGCAGAATTAATTGTGCCGTTTCAACTGGAACAAAAACATCACAGAATCATAATGATGCCGCCGCCATATTTAACTACTTGCACAATATACTCCTCTACAAATGCCGTATTAAAAGCTCGCTAGACATCGTTTCTCCCAAAAAGCTCTGGTTTCGTCACATCCAACCATGAAACTTTTTCCGAGAACGTTTCAGACCTATTAATATGAGATTTGGCATAGTTGATCTGAGCTTGTTTGTGCTTTTTCGTATGCAGTGTGTTTTTTCAAGAAATTTTTCCATGAATTCCATGAAGTTCATATTTCTTTGCAATGTAGACATATGCATATTGATTCCAACATTGTCCAGGGGACCTTTGGGTATTGGTTAGGTCACAAAAGGATTCGCCTGGGATTACCAAATTTGTTGCCTAATTGCTCTTGTAATGTTGGAAAGGTGCCCTTCAAACTATTTTGATATTTTTGTAGCTTTCTCTATCATTACTGGCTCCAACTAGAAGATTGTTTATAGCTTCAAATAGTTCATATGATATTAGAATATATAAATATAAATATATGTTTATATATATATATATATATATATATATATATAGAGAGAGAGAGAGAGAGGGAGGGAGAGACTATACATATATTAAAAATTTGTAACATTGACATTTTATAAAATCACTATAAAAATATCCACTCTGTACTGAGCAAACTTTTAAGAATAGTATTTTTGAATATTGGAATTTATTTCATATACACAATCCTATACTTATATATATGTATATATATATATATATATATATATATATATATATATATATATATATATATATATATATATATATATATATATATATATATATATATATATATACACACATATATATATATACATATAGAGACATATGTATATATATATATATAAAATATAATTATATATATATACACACATATATATATATATATATATAAATATATATATATATATATATATACATATATATATATATATATACACACACACATATATATATATATACACACACATATCTATATATATAAATACACACACCATTTATTACTTTCTTTATTATACACAGCATATGTATATATATATATATATATATATATATATATATATACATATATAACACAGACTAGGTTCTATAGCCTTGGATGGCAACTGGTTTAGGAGAAGGACAACTCTGAATTCAAAACTTGAGGGCACTTAGTGCACCAGGTCTCTGTATTCGTCCCTTTAAAAAGTGTGGATGGCCTGCACGAGGTTTCACCAGTATAATCAAATCTCATGTGACGATTTCGGGCTGTCGGTTTCCTGGAAACTGTTCTGCTTGACCCTCATACGTCGAATCTCGATGGTAGAATCGACTATTATATATATATATATATATATATATATATATATATATATATATATGGCAAATTTAACTAATAATAGGATTATTATTTTCAGAAACACGCACATGCACACAATATTATATATATATATATATATATATATATATATATATATATATATATATATATATATATATATATATATATATATATTATATGGATTTTGGTATCAGTCCCGTTTTCATTAAAGTTTACTAAAAGATGAGTGACAAGGTACTACCATTAGAATTTTTATTTCATTTTTCTTGTGTTCGTATATGTGATTTCTCTTCTGAAGACAAAAAGAAAATTAACAAAATGTCCGATTGTTTTCCTCTAATCTTTTAGCCATTACGAAAGGACTATTTCGATTTTTTTTTCAATGAATGCGTGTTTTTTTTTTTTTTTTCATGCATGCATCTTCAGTTCTCGGAATGTTAATTTTTCCATGTATATTTTTCTAGAACTTTTTTAGGGAAAGAATTATGACAAATTGTAAAATGCCTGTTTCCTTTCTCACTTCATATGATGAATTTTATGTTTACTCTGATGATAATACAGAAATAAAGGAAAGGGAGACGTTAATTATTTTTTGTTTTTAATTTGATATATAATTTGGACATATCCTCTAACCCAATTCATTTCTCTTATTTTCTTTTTGTTTGTTTCCTTCGCTTTTATTATTATTTTTTTCTCTATTTTTTTCACATTTCATTTCGTTTTCTCATATATTGAAAATAGCGGAACTGAAGCATTTAGCTCATCTGAACACTTTCCTTGGAAATAGTGATAGAGCAGAAAATGCTTGCGACGTCTCGTCTAAGGGGAGAGTTTTATAGGTTGGGAAATAATTCATCTCACAATGATGCGGATATCAGTTCAAACACATATTTTATCTAAAATAACATATATATGAATGACAAATATCCTTGGACTAGAAAACATTGTTCATTACTTACTTATATTTCTTCTGTACGAAAATAAACGAATTTAATTTAGAAGATACTAAAATCAAAATGTCCTAAGAATATATTTTTCTTTAAAAGAGTATTTGAACCTCACTTTGTTTAAGGATGCCCCAACCATAATTATAAGACAGGCGGGCTAAATATGGGTCTCAAAACGAAAAAAAAATTATGGTGGATGCATGCTTAAAAACTGCTAGTTAGGATATTTCTTTCATAAGACTTACCTAGGCTGGTAGAAGTTACTTTTGCTGTTTTTCACTTAACTGAGAAGGTTATTAAAACATTTTAAAATCTCGAATTACTAAGTGTAGTTTAGATGTGGCACAAATCCGAATCTATTGAACATCCAGAGAGTATAGAACTGATTAATCAATTACTGAAAATTACCCCATTTCGAAGTGCCTGTATACGTGCTAAAATAACAGTTGTCGTAAGGACGAACTAAATTATATACTGAAAATGATATTCATATCTACGGATGATTACAGTTTTTTTTTGAGGGCGCTGAGAATGTTAACATTATAATCTTAGATCGTTTCACTCTGAAGTTAATGATTAACTATTCAGATTTCATTAAAACGAAAGAATGAATAGATTCATCAGAGAAGTTTTTTTTCGTTTCAGCCAGAAAAAGAAAGTAAACGGAAAAGAAAGAAAGACATTAATGAAGAAACAAGGAAGAAATGAACGAAAGAACGGGAGGAGGGATTAAAGAAATAATGAAATAAAGAAAGAACAGTAGAAAGAAAGGAAGGAAGGCGGAAAGGAAGGAATAATTACAGGAATGAAGCAAGGAAAGAATAAAGTAAGTAATGAATGAAGGAAGAAAGAGAGGAAGGAAGTAAGGAATGAAGAAAAAAAAACAAATTTAGAAGAGGTTATTATACTCTCTTATATTTAGCATCTGCTTCAGTGAAATAGAAAAACCTGTATTTATTTACTCAAATTCTGGTAACAAGGAAACAAATACCCGCCATTTGTTTTATGTATTTTCTACAATTACTTCCTAAGTAAATTATTTTCCTCCCAGTTTGACATAACTTCTTTTATCAGAACATTATATTCTGATAACCTCTCATCTCTAAAACATTGAAAATAGGTTTTTTATTGATTTCATTTGACATGGTTGATGACCAATGTAGTTTAAAAGCATGCCTTTAATAAATTTGCCATAGCGGAAAAAAATATTCCCATGAGGTTATCTACGCGTCTGTGTGTGTAATTGTTAATTTTCCTCAGTGAATGGGATATTGGATTTGACTTGAAGAGATTTTATCATAAGAAGACGGAGATTAAATCTTCATAAAATCATTAGAATTCTGCAACAAAATCTGTCGTCAAGTAGTGGGAACACCAAGACATGATTTAAAAATCTAAGTACATCTGATGATGACCTTAACAGACCCGACGATTCTGCATCTTTGAAAATGTGATGAAAGGGAATGATAATAACAGTTTTATGAACTAATCTCCCAGACATCGTGATCAAAGAACACACAAACGTGTTTATTGCCGTTCAGTTACCTGCGGATTGTACTGGATTTTCGATGATGATCCAAAAACTATCAACATGCAAGGACATCAAGTTGTATTTACAGCTTGGATTCATTGGAAAAGTTTCTGATAGACACATTGAAGTCATTCCTGGTAGTTAGGGTCAAAGAAATACAAAATAAATGTACTCATTAAATATAAAAGTGGACATTGAAGTCAACACCTAACGGACAAAATGTGTTTCATGCTTAAACGCAAACGGCATATCTTAATGTCATCTATGTGACATAGATATATACATAGATAGATAGATAGATATGAACAGACGGAAATAGAGAGAAGGGTGAACAGACTGACAGATAGATAGATAGATAGATAGATAGATAGATAGATAGATATAGATAGATAGATAGATAGATAGATAGAAATGAGCAGACTGGAATGGAGAGAAAGTTGAACACACGGAAATAGATAGGAACAGACTACGATAGATAGATAGATAGATAGATAGATAGATAGATAGATAGATAGATAGATAGATAGATAGATGTCATCATCAGTCAATGAAAAGTTCGTAAAGACATATAAGCAACTATTCAAAATAATTGCTTAATCATATTCTAAAATAGACATAACAAGAATTAGAACCACTAATATAGTAACAAGAATTAGAACCACTAATATAATTTGGAACACAGAAGAAGCTCGAGCATTCACACCTAACACGCAAATAAGGTGATTTTAAAAATTATTAAAATCTATTAAATTAAATTATTAAAATATTAATACTTTATTCCAGTATATCTTTAAATATTACTTTTTCTGTCATATTTTAATAAATTACAACATCAACTTCTAAACATTTCAACTGTCATTTTAGTCTCTCTTCATCAAATTAAAGTCATAAGTCTGACGTCGGAATAATCAAATTTTGTCTTACGCCCGACTAAGTAAAAACATGACAGATATATTCTTCTGATGACGTCACTATTTTCACCGATTAATTTTTGTCATCATGCTTCCGTCCTGAAGAGTACGCCACAAACGAACCAAACGATAAGAAATGTGCACGGATGATACAGAGAAAGATTGGCACATCATAATGTAATGTATAATTTAAGTTCAATTTCCATCATTCTGAAGTGTCTCTTTTACTTATCAATTCAAAGATGACGTTTCCGCATATGTAATATCATATTGAGGTATGACAGGACGAATGTAGATTTTATATCCACCTCTTATAATTTAATTTCGCAGCTACAATATATTAACAAAGAAATAAAAAATGCAACAGAGATTAAATTTCAATATCGTATTTCTCAACAGATTATATAATTCCTGATATATATATATATATATATATATATATATATATATATATATGCGTGTATATGTGTCTATGTAACTAGCCATGTCTCTCTCTTTTCTCATCCTCATCCTACACACACACATATATATATATATATATATAGCTAGCATCTATCTATCCATCTCTCTCCCCTCTCTCTCTCCCTATGTATATATATATATATATATATATATATATATATATATATATATATATAGCTATCTATCCATCTCTCTCTCTCTCTCTCCTATGTATATATATATATATATATATATATATATATATATAAAGGTATAATTCAGTGGGTAAATAATCTATGCGAATACTAATAATATAAATACTTAAACAGAGCTCAATATAATTATTCCAGACCATATAAATATAGAAAAGAAAATCAAAGATACCCCATATTTCTATCCATCTCTATTGTTAGTAGATATCGCACACGGTTATAATAGATGTGCTGCTAGGAATGGTGAATTGTTGTAAGAGACCTGGCGCAAAATTTTATTGGATGGCCTGGGGATCAACGCACTCTCTAAACATTTTCGCCATAGTGAATTGTTTCCCCCTTTCATCAAATTACCATTTTATATAGCGAAACTCTGGTCTGTCTCGTTACGGTGAACAACCAGTGTATCGTTTCGTAAATTGTATCTTGTGTGTTCATATATTCCTTTGAATTTCTCATATTTATTATTTGTATTAATTATTACAGACGATCGAATATAATTTCCTTAATATTTCTTGCTATATCAAAAAACATATATATATATATATATATATATATATATATATATTGTCATCACATATACGCACACACACACACACACACACACACACATATATATATATATATATATAATATTATTGGTTAACACACACACACACATATATATATATTTTATATATATAGTATAAATATATATACACACAAACATACAAACATATATATATATATGTATATGTATATATATATATATATATATATATATGTATATATATATATATATATATATATATATATATATATATATATATATATATATATATATATATATAAATTTCCAAAAGGATAGAATCCAGTTAGAACTCAATGTCAAGGACAGAGGCAGAATATAATTTAAGGTTAAAAACTAATATTCCATGGTTATAATTTATAACATTGGAATCGTAATTACGATTCAATACATCATACCTACAAATTCAAAATTTTTTCGAATTTGTAAGTCTGATGAAATGGATCGTAATTACGATTCCAATGTAATAAATTAATATTAGAATAAAATTGGAATATTAGTGTTTAAGCCTTTTTATTTTACATATATATATATATATATATATATATATATATATATATATATATATATATTTAAAGCATTCAATCCCAAACAAGGCGGGAAGCCAGTAGCCCGCCACGAGAGTTGGAGCAAGATCAAAGATGAATGATAGAGGAAACGATGAAGAGACGGTTAGGGGATAGATCAGGGCATCTGGAGACGGCCGTTGTCGTTACATTTGAATAGTTGGAGATTATAGCTATCAGGAACACAAAAACTGGGGAGGAATTTCCACAGGCAACAAGTGCGAGACATGAATCTATTAGAGTAGAAGAGACGGCTACATGTAACAGTTTCTACAGTCAAAGCAACTCATCGAAGCAGTTACCGTGAAGGTATTTGTGAAAAAGACAGAGGGAGACAACGGTACGTCTGTATGAGAGCTGCTGCAGACGAGATGCCAGATCAGGGCCAATTACATCGCATATCCGTAATACGAATATATATGAATCGCGTGTAAGAACTAAGTGTAGTAATGAAGGTGACTAATTTCTCAGTAGGACATATGAGAAACTTTAGCGGCTGGTAAAACGTACTAGTTTCTTATATAGACTCACAGTATATTAAAATGTTCAAGTGCTTAAAATATAAATGCACATTTTTTGGGGAGGAATTAAATACTGTTCAAATGTAACAAATATCAATAATTTTATCCGAAGAGAATTACCGTTACTTAAAGTAGAGGCATGAATTTAATTTTATTTCTTATTGAGTCGATCCACTGAATGTATTAAAGAGAATATTTATTCATTTTCTATCTAAAAGACTGAATATTTGAAAAAATTTTGTTAGACTGATTAATATTATATTTTACAATAATATTGAAAATTAAATATTACCAATTTTAAACTTAATCTGCATTATGTTTAAAATATTATAAAAGCATTTAAAGAAGAAACTGAGGAAGAAATACATATATTTTATTATTTGTTTTAAATGGAATCTCAGTTAGAATAAAAGTTAATCCAATGGGGATATAAAACATCGTTACAACTTAGGTACATTTGAATGTGATATGGGTAGGGGAGGAAAAAATCTTGTAAAGTCAATACATACACCATCAGATTATAATACACAAACACGTAAACATATTTAAATATGTAAAACAAATATATATAATCAGACAACATATACATACAATGAAAGGCATATATCAGTAATCATACACACATACATTAATAAAGAAATATACATATACACACCCACAAAGATTCAAGTTTGAAAGTGTTAGTAACCGAATGCAAATGCACTATTAAAATATTTAAACAAATTTTTTTTTTAAGAATTTCACCACAAGAAACGGCTTATAGTGAATGAGAGCGAGAGTAAAGAGAACGTGATAGAGGAAAAGATGAAGAGAGAGACAGGGAGTAGATCAAGGAATCTGGAGATTCGATTCACATTTTATTTGAATAGTTGGAGACCATAGCTACAAGGGAAACAAGTAATAGGTATTCCACAGATGGGAGGTGCGAAAAATGAAACTCTTGGAGTAGAAGAGACGGCTACATTTAACTGTTTCGACAATGAACGGGTGGGGTTGAGATGTCAGCTCAGTTGGACGTTTAAATTCATGCAGTCTGGGAACTAGCGAAAGTAGCTCGTCAGAGCAGTTACCGTGAAAATATTTGTAGAAAAAGACAGAAGGGGGCGATGTCACGTCTGTGAGAGGGCGACTGTTAACGTGATTCCAGATCAAGGTAATCTCAATGCATATCCGTCTCTAGATATTGTCGAGGACATGAAGACGTACAGCGGGGTCACCATACCATATATGAAAGCAGTATTCCATGCAATGGCGAATAGTTGATTTATAGATTTGGATGATGGACTCGGGTGAGAAAAAACTTTCTGGAGCGACAAAAGA
The DNA here is from genome assembly GCA_903632075.3 of Acanthosepion pharaonis. Classification (NCBI taxonomy): domain Eukaryota; kingdom Metazoa; phylum Mollusca; class Cephalopoda; order Sepiida; family Sepiidae; genus Acanthosepion; species Acanthosepion pharaonis. Next base: position 88,821 of record CAHIKZ030000281.1, on the reverse strand, counting down.
AACCAACTTCTTTGCGGTGGATGAAGCTATTGATTTAATGCATTTGTTCCATCACAGGCCAGAGGACTGTGTGGGACCACGCAGTCGCAAAGACAAGCTTACGTAACAGATGGGTCTATGTTTGATCTGAAACTTTTAAAACTCCTTATTTTACATTCAACCCCATCACTTGATGCTTATTTTTGTAGTGATTTTATAACATTTTTATGTCATAATTTTTTAATAAATTATATTTGCTCTACTCTGTATTGACCACTCTGTTAAGAATAGTATTTTTGGTTATTGGAATTTATTCCGTATACACCAATCTTATACTTATATATATTGTAAGAACTTGGAAGGAAATTTACCTTTACTAAACTACACCTAAACAAACACAGGCTTAATAAAAACAAAAAAACAAACCAAATCTTGTGGACTGTAATCTATCAAGTGCACGAGTTTCAAGAATGAATATATATTGGAGAAACCCCAAGAAGGGTAAACAAAAACTATATGAACATAAGAGGGATATTTAAAAAAAAACAAGACACAAAAAGCATTAGTTGCTCAACGTAACGAAACGGAAGACAATTTTTATATAGTCTATGCTACTTTGATTAAAAAGAGAAAATAAACCAGTAAGACTATATATATATATATATATATATATATATATATATATATATATGTACATAACGAATGTACATATAATTGTATATATATATAAATATATATATATATATATATATATATAACAAGGCTGCGTTTGGTCTCTAAAATGCAAAAGTAACAAAGAGCACAAGCGTACAGTAATAGCATTCTTTGCAAATTTATACATTCTACTAACAAAACTGTTTTGACTTACTTCTATAGGAAATAAGGAAATTCGCCATAGAATAGGCAGCGCTAGTACATCACCGCAAGAATTAACCTGAAATCTCGAGTCATGTTCTTACATTGCCTAATGCGATAGTTATTGTGATATGTATCACATGCATGCAGTCAAAAATGTTATGACATATCTAAACAGTTTGCTATATTCAACCAAATTCTATGATCGCTTGTTATAAATTGCTTCATAGGAATGAAACCTGTGTGTTTTTATTTCAGCATTGTGGACTGTTTTTTGAGAATTACAAAGAACAGTATCAAATAGCAGAAGGCACTTCACTTGAGGTCATTTAACAGCCGCAAATCTAAAATGGATAGCAGAAAGATAAAAAAAATGACATAATCAAGACGTATAATTTTCACTCTAGTTTAAACAAATCTTTAAGAGAAGAAGACTGGAAAAAACGATAAAAATTACTAGTCCTGATGAAACTATTTTCCGAAAAGCTATTTTAAAAAGAAAGAGTTATTAGTTTTCAACCGACATTAGTATTGGCTGTACGGTCAATGAAGGCCAAATGTTTACATATAAATAAGCATATAATATTACAATTTACCATACTTGCTAACTTTTTAACAGTTAACTTACTTTCAACATCACGGATAACAATTGCCGAATCATTGGTCCACCCGCATTTTCTGGGTGATGAATTATTTTCCGCAACCGCGCTTTTCCAGGTGACAACTTCGCAAATCTTTCGCTATTCTGTCGATATTAACATAGCAATTGTTCTAACGTGCTACATTCTTTAGTTTCACCAGTCTTCACATCCACTGTTTAAAACAAGAATAACCACTAGTCTAGGAAGAATCCTCATCGTTCCCTTTACATAGAATTAGGAAAAACAAAGTTCCATTCAGATATCTCCTCAAGAACTTCTAAGCCATGGAACAGATTACCGATATGATGTTTCCCAGATCACTACACGATCAAAATCTTCAAGTCAAAGGTTACCGTTTTCTTTCCTACATAACCCCATACACTTCAGTTATGACTTTCTTTTCTTACTTGCTATCATTTTCTAAAACTCTAACTTGAGTGGCTCTTATGTGAGAAATATTCAAAGAAATATTCAAATCTGACAAAATCTTTTATGCAATTGATTGTTTACTACGATTAATCAACGCTTTGCGTGTTATTTCAAGTTAGAAAATATTTTTAGAATGTAAGAATTGTTTTTGAGAATATCATGTTTTAGTGATACAATTCTTAATAATTAACACATATCTGGGGGAGATTTGATGAATTCGTGCTATTCCCAAGTGTATTTGCGCGTAGGTAAATACCCAGCGGGGTATTGTAACTTGGCTTTCTCATTAAAAATTCCGAGCCGTAATTCATTTTATATCATCTGATCACCCAAGCTTACAGCAGCTGGTATCCTCAAGCGGTCAAAATGTTAGATATTGATCAGGCTCGAAGTTGCTTAAGTTTAGTAATCTTAACGGAACCGCTGTTTCATAGTGATATGGCCGTACATCTTTCATTTATTTTTGTTAATTATAATCTTAACAAGTGTATAATTGGTACTGCTTTCCCATCCCGTTGCGGTAAACGTTCAAACAAGTTTTCAGAGCGTTGTTCTGATTAAAATAACCGAAGACTCAACGGAAGTACACGAAAATGAATACTGAAGAGAAGACAGAATTGAGAATAAACATCATGAATAGAAAGAATGCTGCGATCAATAAAAGCCGGAGGATATGATCTGAAAGCAGCAGGTCGTGTTAGAAATTGGAAAAACAAAAACACTGCCAACAAGATTCGTTTATTTGATGTGTATAGACCATGCTGCACGTTGCGGATCATGCTGGGTTCCTCACAGTTATAATATTACACATCAAACATTTCGCTCTCAGGGACGCACGTATACGCAATACTGACCATAAGACCAGTGCTTTCGTTACACCAGCCAGATTCTACAAACCAATGCCCTAGACAATTTTCAGGTAAAGAAACCGAGAATAAATACTCAAGCAGTTGATCGGTTTCATACAAGTACCTAAAGGAATTTTTCCCGAATTTGAAACGCTTTCAATGCTAAACCACGCCATCTGTGCCAAGACAGGATGTAATGGGAAAACAATCACAAAAAACAATATATTTATTTGATGCTTAATGTTTACAAGACTCAAACCAAAAATGGAAATTCATACTTTTGATGTCGGCCGGAGTTTACCCAGCAGTTAAATACTACTTATTTTCCAATGTTTGAGTTTTGGCAAAACAATATAATGAAAACTTATTTGATATTTAATAATCATAGAAAGAATCGCTGAGCGGATTTTAATGTTGAGGATATTTGTTGCGATTTGACATAGAGAGGGATCGGTTTCGACAGGTCTGCTTGTCAAAGGCATGCTAATCATAATCAAATATATCTCAATATATTTATTGAGGATACTGCTCAGGTGCTCAACTCCGCAGCGACCCCAAGAACACACCTTTTCATAGCAAGAATTATGATGATAATGCTTTTGAATCTTCACCAAAATACAAAGACAAAAGAAACGAAATTTCCAAGGATTTTCAGTGGAACCCGCAAAATATTTAACCTTGTTACCGGAATATACACTCGTTCGGTATACAATATTATGTCATACATTTACCTTCAAAGAACACATCATATTTTTCGGCAATTGTATTAGTTTTTATAAATATTCAGGCTGACTTTGTTAGAAATATATTTGTTTAATATATTGTTGTTATTCTATGGTTTTGTGTGATCTTAACATATTTTTGTTAAAAAACCTTTGTAGTGTTAGTGAATCATTAAAAGGCTTCTGGATTAAATTTAGTAAAATTTACTTTTGTCTTCATCGTTCATCTGACATGTCCATTAAATTGTAAGTGGCATGTGATCTCGAAAATGAGGTTAACAGTGGTTAACTGGGGCAAGGAGAGACTTTTTTTTTTAATTTTACGCCACCAAAACAAAACTGTTAATATTTAATTACCAAAAAGAAACTTTTCTTCTTTCCATAAGCATGGTCGGTGTGAACATCCTGAAAAGTGATTCCTTGCACCTTCTTTGGGCTAAAGTTTTCCGATAAAATTAAGTGGAAAGATTATAGTGAATCACATACTATGTTTACTGTTACGAAATTGGTTCAGTAAGTCTTCCTTGGCAAATTTTCTTAGCAGAATGCATGTTACACATTTAAAAATCTACGGTTTCGCCCGTGCATTGAATACTATTGCTTTATCTGGCCTTTTGCTTTTGAAATATAGCACGAGATTCTTGATAAAGTCCAAGGAATGGTAGGTAATATAATCAACTAAGACTTGACCACAACACTTCAGACTATAACGCACAAGCTGGTCTTGACTTCCTTCTGTCTTATTTACAAATATTTTCATGAGAAGTGATTTGATGAGCTTTCCACCATGGTACACAGACTGCTCGAATGCTAGGGTAACACTAGATTGTCAGCTAGTTCTCAAACTAATACTGTTGAAATAACTATCAACAAGTGAATTCTAGTCTAACAGTTTCATTTTCTCATACTTCTCGCCTGTTTGAACTCTATTCCGTTTCATTGATTCCCTGCTACGTAGAATATTCAATAATTTAAATCAATGCCTATCTACTGTCTTTCTGCATCCTGCTCGTTTAACGTATTTAGTCAAGACTTCTCATTCACTTTCACTGCCAGAAACGGAGTTACGGATAAATTGTCGTTTAAATTATGCAAAAATGAAAATAACATTGACAACTCATTTTAACAGATATATTTACAAAATTTCACAAACATATCTTGAGATATGAAAGGGTAAATTACCCATATTAATATATATATATATATATATATATATATATATATATATATATATATATATATATATATATATATATATATATATATTTGTGTATATACGTGTTACGAAAATAATTATCCTAATATTAACGAACCTTTTAGCAATATATATATATATATATATATATATATATATATATATAGAGAGAGAGAGAGAGAGAGCGCTGGAGAGATAGATAGATTGATATACAGTTGTATAGATATGAATTTGTGATCCTCAGTTTCTCGCTTTTACGATCATCAGACAAACTCGCATTTTTTAACAGCCACTCATTTAAAAATTATTCTTGTTTTCGAACCATCTTCCATGCGGTAATCAAATGCAAAATGATTGCTCATGTATTTTCTATACTTCTTATATAAAAAAGATTTTAGTTATTTTTATTTTATTTACGGAAAGAATATCTACCTATACATAAGTAGATAAATACCGTTTTTACAAGGCCCAGTTATTTTATCTAAATAATTGTTAAGAATCATAAGAATTTTCTTTTCTATGTTTAATTTATACCATATTTATTAAAAATTTTTTATATATATAGTGGGCATTTGCTGAATATAGTTGATATGTCTTTTACTGATATATAAGCAGTGCGCGTATAGAAATGAGCAATAGGTGGTGATTGATTCCATAGGAATTGATGTATTTTATTTGGGTGGCTCTTATGCAAAATGGAGAATTTGTAAATGTGTTTATACAATTTATTTTTATTTATTTTGTTTCCATGTGTTTGGTCGATGATTTATGGTTATCAATCTAACTTAACTATAAAAATATAGGAAATATAAAGTTAATAATAATAATAATAATAATAATAATAATAATAATAATAATAATAATAATTCCGTTCCCCCCTCCGACCTTAAGCGGACATACGTGTCTATTTTTCACTTTTTTTCCTCTTACCTTAGGCATCCCATATCTCTGTCGGTGCGTGTATGTGTACATGTTTACTAATATCTGTATCTCTCTCTCTCTTTCGTGTATATATATATATATATATATATATATATATATATATATATATATATATATATATATATATATATATATATATATATATATAATCTCATCATCATATTGTATTTTTTTTATTATTTTATATTTTTTTATTTTGTTTTCATGGCTACAGGTGTAATTTTCCTACAATGCTCTGCCCTTTGACTATCATGTCTTTGAGTGAAAATTTAAAAATATATCTGTTAGCGGCTGGTAGGTTGAGATGACCGGAAAAGAATAATTTTTATTCCCTTGCTTCTACCCCTTTGTTTAATGAATTCTTTGATATCCCCCCTACCAATCTGTAGTATAAGTCCAGCCTACCCCATAAAATTTGGCAAGTATCTATCGTTGGCGACGGAAAACTAAACATTCGTGCCATGTTTGCCATGCTCCGAACTTGTATGAAATGGTAAATGTACCATTTTTTGAATGCTACTTTTCCTGTAGTTTGCTATGATTGTAAATTCTTTTGACTCAAGTTAATTCTTTCCTTTTCAGTTCCCTTTTCTTTTTCCTTTTTTTTTTAAGTCTATATAATAAAATCTGATTATCCCCCTTGGAGTGGTCACTCCGACTTATACTAAGTTAAAACTTAGTATCGTCTACCCCACTGAATACCATACACTCTTATGAACTATTCGACCTTTGTCATATTAATAAATCCACGATCTCATTGTTTGGGCGTGCTCTTGTATCTTCTTCGAGACTCGTCCTAAAGCTGGTAACCTGAACATAATTACCCCTTCGCGGTCAAGGTTAAAAGGCATCTCTACCAATTTCAATAAATACGAATAATATTTCATACCGGATCGGCCGTCAACCGGGACAACAAGGGCCGCGTCGCTCAGAAAGGAACCACTCTGAGGACAAAAAGTCTGTCACTGGAACAAACTCTTCCACCCACGAAGAGACACTAGGTCACCAAACCCGGATTATTGCCAACCTTGGACCAAGTGACTCAATACCAAATCGACTAATAAAAAAGTAAATGAACGAAATGGAGCCGCGAAGTGTATCGACAAGTCATGACATCCTTCTTCACTGCACTCGAAAACCCAGCAAAGAACACCACCAATCATCATACCAAATATGGAGAAGTACGGTGGGAAATGATATAAGACCTAACCTCAATCCAAACATGCTTGCCAACGTCCGTAGGGACATCATGCGAAACAACAGAATCTCAAAGGCAGAAATAGATAAGATAAAATTAGATATAAGTCAAAAAACTATGACCCATCACTCAAACTCTATTGAGACGAATGTAGAAATAAGGAATGCAACAGAGGATGAGGTGGACGCTAAAGCGAATGAAATACGAAATAATCTCCCAGGAAAAGAAACCCAAGACTCTACCTTAAACACAACCTGCAGTCCTCCAGAAAATGTGCCTGGAGTCATCTTCAGTGACAATAAGTTAGAATTCCTTGAAAACCACGAAGCTGAAATCACCGAAGCGAAAAATGACGCCATCCAAGTACTCAGCAGAATAACTTTCATACAATTGTCAGACAGAGACCAGCTCCCCAAAATCCATATGACGAATCCCAACAAGCACATCGTGAAAATATACAATGCTGCTCGGGAAACACTGTTAACAGATAAACCACCGGGAAACATCACAGAAGTTAACAACGTCATATACGCCACAGCTTTAGCAGCGACTCGGAAGCTTGGAGTCAAGACAATAAATAAAATTAACAGACACGGAGAACCAGCTTGGAAAACCAAACTGATTCAAGAGATAAAACAAATCAGATGTGAGCTTTCTATATTAGATGAGCTCACCAGAAAACCTAATATTTCCACACGTAAATGCAAAAAGATCAAGCGGAAATATAACATTAAATCCCTAATTGATATTCCATCAATCAAGGAAATGCTGAAGCAGAAACTTCAGCTAAAGGCGCAGAGAACAAGACGATACGAAAAACGTTGTAGGTTCTATCGCCAAAATAAAAATATTCGAAGAGATCTTAAGAAATTTTACAGGGAAATTGGAAAAACACCTATACATGTCGAAAGGCCACCATCGATTGATAATGTACAGACATTTTGGGAAAATATTTGGAGCAGCCCAAAAGAATATAACCCAAATGCAGAATGGATACGGCGTGAAGAAGAACGACTGCTGGATACACCTCTGCAAGAATGGGAAAAATATATCCACAGATGATGTTAGGCAAGCTCTAACGAAATCCCAAAATGGAAATCCCCAGGAAATGACAAGTTGCCCAATTTCTGGCTGTATCATCTCATCTACCCATGAAATTCTTGCAAAAAACATTATCAACGCTTATAAATAATCCCAATAAAATCCCGGAATGGATTACTGAAGGTATTACACTCCTCATACCAAAAACAACTGAAAGAGACGACCCGAAAAATTATAGACCGATAACATGTCTCTCCACAACGTATAAGTTGATCACGTCTGTACTGACGTAACGTACTTATTTCTTTTTTCGAAACAAACAGCATTCTCCCGCTGGAACAGAAGGGATGCAGAAGAAGTTCATATGGCTGCAAAGATCAACTTCTGATAAGTAAAATGATCCTAGAAAATTGCAGAAGATGACGCAGAAATCTTAGTGCAGCGTGGATTGATTATCATAAAGCCTTTGATAGTGTTCCACATTCTTGGATCCTTAAGACTTTGGAAATGTACAAAGTCTCCCCTGTGGTATTAAATTTCCTTAAGCACAGCATGGGAATGTGGAACACCAAACTATACCTTGGTCAAACCGGGGGCACTGCCATATCCAACCGTCTGAATATCCGACGTGGAATCTTTCAAGGAGACTTCCTGTCACCCCTTCTGTTTTGTTTATCCTTAATCCCTCTTACACATGAACTGAACAACAGTAGCTATGGTTACAAAATAAATAAGAAAATATTCAATCACCTACTCTACAAGGATGAACTCAAACTCTTTGCCAAAGACGACAATGAGTTGAAAGGCCTCCTCAATATTGTAAAATACTTCAGTGACGACATATGTATGGACTTCGGATTAGATAAATGTGCAAAAGTAACATTCAAGAAAGGTAGAATTACAGAAACACCCTTAATAGATTTAGATTTTGTCACAAAGTTTGGGGACTGGAGCATGATGAAGCTTATAAGTACGTAGGAATTAGCGAAGGAGATGGCATACAACACCCCCAAATGAAGGAAAAAATAAGAAAAGAGTACTACAGGCGTGTACGTCTGGTACTAAATACTGAGCTAAACTAAACAAAAACAGAATATCGGCCATAAACACATTGGCTGTCCCTTGTGGTGCAATACAGCTTTAATGTCCTTAACTGGACCATAGCTGAAATTAAGCGAATGGACGCCAAAACGAAAAACTTCTCACTTGCTATCGCATGCATCATCCCAAAGCTGATGTTGATCGTCTGTATGTGCCCAGATCCGAAGGAGGCAGAGGATTAGTTCAACTAGAACTGTCCTACAAAATTACAACAATTGGCCTCCAAAGGTATTTTGAAACTACAGAAGACTGGGTGATGGTATGCGTCAAGGAACATGAAAGTAGTAAGCATCTTTACTCCGTCATGAAAGAAGCCAACAAATTCAAAATGGAGTTTCAAATGGGCGTAGAGATGCAACTATAGCACAATACACCGACTGAAACTGAAAAATACTTAAAAACGACAGCAAGGACAAATGCAACCTACCAGATAGAGAAGCGATGGCAAGATAACCCTCTTTATAGTCAATACTCTGCCCGTACCAAACAAGCTGACGTAGACAAAACCCGTACCCATCAGTGGCTACGTAGTGCAGGCTTGAACGCGGAAATTGAAGGTTTTATCCTTGCTGCGCAGGACCAATGCTTGCTAACTAGGAATTATCAAGCACATATACTAAAATATTGTGTCAGTCCAAAATGTAGATTATGTGATAAATATCCAGAAACGATTGATCACCTTGTATCAGGTTGCACGGTGTTGGCACCCACTGGATATAAAACCCGACATGACAGAGTGGGCCAATATCTGCACTGGAAAATCTGCAACTTCTAAGGGAAGGAAACTGAAAGAAACTGGTATGAACACCATCCAGATCCCGTTACGGAGATAGGACCTGTTACAATTCTATGGGACTACACAATACACACTGACAGAACAATCAAGACCAACCGCCCAGACCACAAACAAAAACGGTGCCTCCTTATTGATATGGCAGTCCCTGCTGACTGCAATGTGTCTTTGAAGACATTCAAAAAGTTGTCAAAATACAAGGACCTTGAAATAGAAATCTCGAAAATGTGGCATATGGGAACATCAACAATCGCTGTTGTAGTTGGAGCCCTAGGACTGGTTGGAAAAAATTGCAGTAGATTAATTGAAGGGATTCCTGGAAATCCATGCCTCAAGGAGATACAAAAAATTGTTCTGACAAGTACAGCCCACACTTTACGAAGGGCTTTATCCATGTAATTTTTTTTTTTTTTTTTTGTCAGCAGAAAGTGTCATGATGTCATCTCTAACCTTAGGTCCCTGGGCGGGACCCGGAAAGAAATGTAAAATCTGATTTCTTCTAGTTATGTTTAAAAATGCATACAAGTATGAAAATAGAAAAAATATAAACGTTGCTCATCTTTAGAAAAATGGCTGCAGTGATAATCAACGCGTCAAAACGAATGAAACGCTACCAGCGTGAAGAAATCAAACTGAAACTTGCGCAATATGATGGTGATTTGGCTAATTTTCGAATTTTCAATTAATTGATTAGTTACCAAAAGAAATTAATCAAACTAAGGGAAAATTAAAGAAACTAATCAAAGTATTGGAAACTTCAGCAAGCATTACAAGAACGCAACGTTTGTACAAATGCTTATAATCTTTTTTAAATTTACATAGTTATAAAATATATATATAAGTATAACTTGACGAAGACAGTCATACTGTTGAAATATTGTTTAAATTTTCAATCAGTGAGTTATTTGTTTTCATTTTTTCTTTTCTTGAATCGCGTTCTTTTCGTGAACAATAATAATAATAATAATAATAATAATAATAATAATTATTATTATTATTATTATTATTATTATAAAGAAATACAAAAAATCGTTCTAAAGAAATACAATAAAATTGTTCTCACGAGTACAGCCCATAACTTAAGAATGTCTTTGTCTCTGTATCTTTTTTTATTTTTTACATGATGATAATAATAATAATAATAATAATTATTATTATTATTATTATTATTATTATATGCAAAGAAACTCAATTATCAATACGCAACGGAACGAAACTGATCATCCACTTTCCACAAACGTATCCTGGCCGGCATATAAATGAAAATAGGAAAGACCGTTTCTTGCAGAGTAATTTATGTCTAGTTTCTCACAAAATGATCTCGTAAGAGCCCACAAGTTAAACTAAAAAAACTATACCGAGATGGTATTCAAACTGAGCTACAAAATTAATCCCGCAGATTTCATTTATTTAGTTAAAACATTTGAGGTTGACCGCATTGTGTTTATAAGGCTTATAAAATTGCCAAGTTTCTTAGACGAGACATTAAAACATCAGACGGGACGTCAGAAAAATGGGGAGAATTAACAAACAAGAATTTTGTCCATGACTTGTAGCAGATTACTCTCTCCATACAGGACATGTTAAAAAGATGAAGTGCTATAACCAGAGTGGACGAATGAATCTGTTTTGAATTAACCAACGGCTAAAATTAGTATGATGTCTATGTGCGTTTAATGCCAATTCTGTTGATTAATTCAAAGGTCATAATCGATAAGGCGGTTGAAACATTTCTGCAGCAAACTGGATCCGGCTTTAACGCCGAAATTTTTACGCATTGATTTATACTTTGTCAAAACAAGTACAGTTCGTGAAAGCAGTGTGCTCATGTATGAGCTATGAAAAATTTCAATTGGTCATGCTAAAAGTCGAGTAGGCTTCCATCATATATATATATATATATATATATATATATATATAGATAGATAGATAGATAGATAGATAGATAGATAGATTCACTATACAAAGTCCGGAAGCCACTGGAGTTAGAAGGTTATGTTTGTGACACTTTATTATGGATACGAGCTGAAGAGAAGAGATAACACTTGAACGGGTTAAATTGTAGTCATCGGGAAAACAACCTTTTGACTCGATTACGCACAGAAATGGCTTGCGATAAGCTACAATATAAGAGGATATGACGGGTCTTTGCAGTGAAGTGTAGAACTTGCGGAACCATGGCGTATAGTTTATCCCAGAACTTTCTATATGAAAGTAGCGATAGAGCAGCGAGTGGCTTGCCGCATAACGTTTGTCAGAGAGAGCATATGGAAGGTGGAAAAAAATTCGTCAGCCACAAGGACGCGAGACGCTTTTTGACTCTATCCCTGATGGAGATTGCAGTCTTGAAACCTACAACTCAAATATGACAACACTACTCTATTTTTGGCATGATCTGGCTCTTTGTATTGTAGAGGATAGCACTTGGGTGAAGTCAGTTAATTACTAGAGCGGTACCTATATTTTAGCGACAGCAGGTATGCATGGTTTTCAGACGAGGTAAGTGTTCAGTTAATGCCCAATAGTCGCTCTCTTTCGCTCTCTCCTTCTCTCTCTCTGTCTGTCTTTGTCTCTCTTTCTCTATCTGTCTGTCTGTCTCTCTTTCCCTCTCTCTCTCTCTCTCTCTATATATATATATATATATATATATATATATATATATATATATATATATATATATATATATATAACACACACACACACACATATATATATATATATATATATATATATATATATATATGTGTGTGTGTTTTTATTCGTGTATCCACAATCTTAGAAGAATTGTGATCAGGTGTTATTTGTATTTATCTAATCAATTCAACCCCATGCGCTACAACATAACAAATAAGTAGCAAGCGGTTCCTGAGCGTAAAATAATACGAAAAAAAATATCATTATTAAGGATAAGGAAAATAAAAGGTATTAAGAAGGCTTAAGATTACGGTTGATGCTGAATTTAAATTTTGGGAGATCAAAGTTGACTGAAAGCAAAAACCCAAAAAAGAATTCAACAAGCGAGAAGTGCGAGATAAGGAATTGTTACCATGAACCATACGATGACATACATCAATTTCAAGTGTAAGAAAATGCGAGCTAAATGTCAATCTATACTGCGCTTAAACTCGTAAATCCTACGCCCAGAGGAAATGTCTTCAGAAAAATTATCATGAAAATATTTATAGAAATGACAAAGGAAAGCTACGTTAGGGCGATGGGAAAGTGAGTAAAACCGAGATACAATGTCAGGACCTATATTTTACATGATTGTCTTGTGACTTGTTAAATGTAGGCTCGCCTTTTGCGTAACAACTTACCTTATATGTACACATTATGCTGATTTGCATTTGATCATAGAATAGAAAAGAAACATTTGATGAAAAATGCTTTGCTTACCCTCCTTTCATCGTAGCACTTAAGCTGCGTTCCAGCTGCACGATTTTCCCTAAACTATGGTAGGTTAAACAAAAATATTAAGGAGACATCATTCACTCTTTCTTCTAGATAGTCTATGCCAGAACAACACTAATGTATTTTTAATTAAAGTAGATCGTGTCTTACTTTACGATATAAGACCAATAGTTTCATTTCAAATGACACTTTTATAATTAATTGATTTCTGTATTCATGTTAGAATATTATTAGCATGTTATTAGAATAGGAACATTCAACTATTACAGGTTTTGAGGGAGATTTTAATCTTTTAAAGTGTTATGATAAATAAGGGATGAAAATAATGGAAGAGAATAGGTTTTGAATAACGTGGATAGATAAAGACTTACTTTTGACCTAAACAGATTATTTATATATTGTTCAGGGATAGATCATTTGTCTGATTGGAGATGTCTCTTTACTTTATGAAATGTGTAGCAAATAAGGGGGATTTGACAGTGACATGGCTTTTTCGAATAGTAATGCTATGAAGTACAGGGACAAATGATTGGAGCTCATTTGAATGTTATCGCATTCGCTATGGATCAGATTGCTACGCGGCATCGTTGGTTAAGAGTCTTCAGAGAGGAGAATAAATCTTTCCCACAAGACGTTGTAAATCTTTTCGAACTCTCTTATGACGAGAAAACCACTATTAGTGTAGCTTCAACCTAGATATATCAGCAATGCCCCATGTTTACTAATCTGATTATTATTAACATAAGACATATATTATTATTATTATTATTATTATTATTATTATTATTATTATTATTATTTGTTGTTGTTTTTGTTGTTGTCATAACATAATCTTTTCATTTATATATTTATATAATTATTCATTGATTTTACATATTGGATCAACTTTACTACAAAATAAAAATAGGCGCCCAATGTTACATGAATGTAAAAAATAAAATAGACAAAGCCATAAATTACTCGTATTTTCATTTGATTTTTATTTTCTGGAAACTTCGTTCGTATGCGTTCAATAAAATAACAAATTAGATTATTGATTTTTCATCGGCAAAAACAGTTTATCATTTGTTTCAGTTTATCATGTCCTTGCCTCCCATGTAAACCTTCCATGCGGAACTGAATTTTGTGAACACAGTGTGCACGAGAAGGGTAGGATTTTTGTCTTTTATGAGTCGATTATTGGTAAAGAATCGATTATTTTGCGGAATAATTTATGGGAGTATATCGATCTTGGTTGATAAGAAAACACGAAATCTTATTTTGGTTTTATTTTATTTTTCGCATACACGGTCACAAAATATCGGTTGCCATCGTAAAAAAAAACAATAACGATGTTTCTTTAAAAATGTTTCGTATATGAAAACATAATTCACGCATCTAAACCAATTATAAATTTTACTGTACAACTGATTTTTTTTAATTAAATACATAATTTCTATAACAAAAGCAATAATAATAATAATAATAATAATAATAATAATAATAACAAACACAATATTAAGCAATCATTGTGCAAAAATAATATAAACAAACCAATTATACAAGAATAATAACAATAATAAAAATACTAATAATTAAATAGAAATTACCGAGCTCACTAAAATTTATGTGAGACCAAAATGCCGATTCTCTGACAAATATTTATCTTGAATCAGATTGCACGCTATTAGCACCAAGTGAATATAAATTCTGGCATGACAGTGTATGTCAAAATCAGCAATGGAAATTCTGCGACATTTACGGAAAGGAAGCTTTAAGAAATTGATTAGCTACTGTGATGATTACAGACGTAGGATCTGTAACAATTTTATTGAACTTTACTATACACACGGACAGAACAATCAACGCTAATCGCCCCGATATAGCGATCAGAGACTACAAAAATTGCATATGCCTTCTTACATGGTAGAATTTATCTCAAGAATATGGCACATAAGGACAGCAATACTTCCATTTGGAAAAAGTTTAGATAGACTCGCTGAAGAGCACGCTAGTAGCCGAAGCCTTTCGGAAATAGAAACAAATGTATCCACATGTACAACGCACAACTTACAAAGGCTTTATCTTTCAAAATTATGTGTGCTTTTAGGATTTTGGGGTTTTCAAAAAGTGCTAAGTGGAAAATGTCATGATGCAATTTCTAACATTGGGTCCCTAGTTGCGACGCGAAAATAATATCCATCAGAAATCAAAGGAATAATAATAATAATAATAATAATAATAATAATAATAGCAACAAATTATTCAATAATTTTTCTCCATCGGTTGACGAAGACAACAATGATTTGAAAGGTTTCCCAGTACTGAAAAATGATTCAGTAGTGACTTCTGTATGGACTTCAAATTAGATAAATATTTAAAATAAATATTAAATAATGTATGTCACACACACACACATTCACACACACACACACACACACACACACACACACACACACACATATATATATATATATATATATATATATATATATATATATATATATGTGTGTGTGTGTGTGTGTTTGGAACGTGTTTTGTGTCTACACTAAATGTTCCCTTTGACAGTAATTAAACTTTCCTTCGCTTTATTTCTTTTAATTGCTATAGTTTTGAGCTATCCTACATTTTCCTATTATATGTATATCTGTGGGTGTGTGTTTGTGTGTGTCTGTTTGTATAGACGATGTCTAAAAATATAGAAAATTCTTACACGCACCCACACACACACACGATCACACACACAATCATCCACAGAGTATCACACATTATCGTAGACGCACACACAGTCATACACACACATGTACAAGCAAGCTCACTCTCTCTCTCACACACTCACACACGCACATACACACACATATAAATAAATATATGCATATACATACACCCCCATATATATATATATATATATATATATATATATATATATATATATATATATATATATATATATGAACATAAACCTAGTGAGCCAGACAAACCTACTAAGGTTTCACCTAAGCGGATCGTCAGGGAAAGCTGCCTCTACTCATTGTATTGAGCACTTTATTTACTTATTTTGGGTACTCGCATCGGGGTTTTTTTTCTTTGGGTCTTGGACTCGTATGATAGACGATTATTTTCAGTTAACTTACATGTTCTTGGTTCTTTCTTTTTTATACTTTATTTTTCCCTTTGGTATTGGCTTGTTTATTTGCAATTCAACATAGCGAAGTTTTTCAGAGCGAGTATAGTTTCTTATACTTATAAGATCTCTATTATATATATATATATATATATATATATATATATATATATATATAGGGGTGTATGTATATGTATATATGTACCGTTTATTTCCGTGTATAAAAGATAACTTTAGTTAAAATGATTACAGCAAATTTTCATGAATTTATCGTTTACGAATAATAAGATGACAATTTATTCATTATATAAAAAAAATGTTAATGCAAATGTTGCTACTTACTGTATCCTTAGAAATTAAAAATAAACAATATAAGAAAATCCATTGTATATCATGCTTTTTCCAACACACGTCTCTTAAAAGGGAAACATTCTTTTTTACCTTTCATCATGTCGTCTTGCGAATATTGTTTCTTTTTTTATCCAAGAACTTTAAAATCCAACATCCACAAAAGGATTTTTACTTCAAAAAATATACGTTATATGTAATCCTAAATTGTGTCAATATTTAACACAAAAATGTTAATGAATTTTTAATGAGAAATAATTATTTTATCCTAAATATTTTGACCGTCGTAATTAACACTACTATGATAATTATTGAGAGTTTAGCGAAATATAATAGTTGCTTTGAACACAATCATGACACGATGTTTACGTTTTTTCAGCTAAGCTTGAACGGATGTTAATTGGTTTCATTGATTCATTCGTTGAATTATTCTTCGAAAAGACGATTTATTTTGAAGTTATGCCTGTAATATATGAGCTAGAAAAGGCTTAATTACTTCTCTTATCTCTTCATGTGATAATGTGAATCTTTTCATGTAGGTTATTTATTATCGTACCGAGGCCTACTGACAAGCATCACTCAGAATCTAGACATTCTTTTTACAATTCTAGTATTAGATGACCTCCAATTTTTAAGTTTGATTTGTTTTTTAATTTGAAGGCCACCTTATACGCGGAAATATAGGGCACATATATTTATGTTAGTTGCTAGAGTGTTATCAAAAACTTTATTTAAAAATTTAATTTAACTATGTAATTTGAACGTTTTCTCTATACGGCTAGAGTCACCTGTCTCATATATTTTCCATCCCATACAAAATACGCATATGATTGTTTTAGTCGATGAACGAGATACTAATCTTAAGAAATTGCCTTTCAAGACGATACAATTTCAGTATCTGTCTATATTTCTGAGATGAGGTATTATGTACACTATTTGCATTATTCGGACTATTGTCCTCATCTTTGTCGCCATATTTATTACAACGTTTCGGCCTTTCAGTATATGTCTATATATCTGAGATGAGGTATTATGTACATTATTTAGATTATTCGGACTATTGTCCTCAGATTTGTCGCCATATTTATTACAAATTTCCGGCCTTTCAGTATCTGTCTATATTTCTGAGATGAGGTATTATGTACACTATTTACATTATTCGGACTATTGTCCTCATCTTTGTCGCCATATTTATTACAACGTTTCGGCCTTTCAGTATCTGTCTATATTTCTGAGATGAGGTATTATTTACATTATTTACATTATTCGGACTATTGTGCTCAGATTTGTCGCCATATTTATTACAACTTTTCGGCCTTTCATTATCTCTCTGTATTTCTGAGATGAGGTATTATGTACACTATTTACATTATTCGGACTATTTTCCTCAGATTTGTCGACATTTTATTACAAATTTTCGACATATTTATTACAACGTTTCGGCCTTTTAGTATCTGTCTATATTTCTGAGATGAGGTAATATGTACATTATTTACATTATTCGGACTATTGTCCTCAGATTTGTCGCCATATTTATTACAACGTTTCGGCCTTTCAGTATCTGTCTATATTTCTGAGATGAGGTATTATGTGCACTATTTGCATTATTCGGACTATTGTCCTCATCTTTGTCGCCATATTTATTACAACGTTTCGGCATTTCCGTTTCTGTCTATATTTTTGAGATGAGGTATTATGTACACTATTTACATTATTCGGACTATTTTCCTCATCTTTGTCGACATATTTATTACAACTTTTCGGCCTTTCAGTATCTGTCTATATTTCTGAGATGAGGTAATATGTTCATTATTTACATTATTCGGACTATTGTCCTCAGATTTGTCGCCATATTTATTACAACGTTTCGGCCTTTCAGTATCTGTCTATATTTCTGAGATGAGGTATTATGTGCACTATTTTTGCATTATTCGGACTATTGTCCTCATCTTTGTCGCCATATTTATTACAACATTTCCCAGCATTTCCGTTTCTGTCTATATTTCTGAGATGAGGTATTATGTACACTATTTATATTATTCGGACTATTTTCCCTCATCTTTCTCGTCATATTTATTACAACTTTTTCGCCTTTCAGTATCTGTCTATATTTCTGAGATGAGGTAATATGTTCATTATTTACATTATTCGGACTATTGTCCTCAGATTTGTCGCCATATTTATTACAACGTTTCGGCCTTTCAGTATCTGTCTATATTTCTGAGATGAGGTATTATGTGCACTATTTGCATTATTCGGACTATTGTCCTCATCTTTGTCGCCATATTTATTACAACATTTCGGCATTTCCGTTTCTGTCTATATTTCTGAGATGAGGTATTATGTACACTATTTACATTATTCGGACTATTTTCCTCATCTTTGTCGACATAGATTTTATTACAACTTTTCGGCCTTTCAGTATCTGTCTATATTTCTGAGATGAGGTAATATGTTTCATTATTTACATTATTCGGACTATTGTCCTCAGATTTGTCGCGATATTTATTACAACGTTTCGGCCTTTCAGTATCTGTCTATATTTCTGAGATGAGGTATTATGTTCGGACTATTTCCTATTTGCATTATTCAACTTTCTATTGTCCTCATTTCTGAGATTTGTCGCCATATTTATTATTCAACATTTCGTCATTTCCGTTTCTGTCTATATTTCTGAGATGACATTATTTACATTATTACTGTTGTCCTCACTATTTTTTTCAGTATCTGTCTATATTTCTGAGATGAGGTATTATGTACACTATTTTTACATTATTTCATTCGGACTATTTTCCTCATCTTTTCGGATTATTGTCCTCATCATATTTATTTTCAACATTTTCGGACTATTTTTCCTCATCTTTGCCTTTTTTCAGTATCTGTCTATATTTCTGAGATGAGGTATTATGTACACTATTTACATTATTCGGACTATTGTCCTCATTATTTATATTTTCGCATTTCCATATTTATTACAACGTTTCAGCCATTATTCGGACTATCTGTCTGTTTTTCTTAGAGGAGTATATGTCTATATTTCTGAGATGAGGTATATGTACATTATTTACATTATTCGGACTATTGTCCTCAGATTTGTCGCCATAATTATTACAACTTTTCGGCCTTTCAGTATCTGTCTATATTTCTGAGATGAGGTATTATGTACAATATTTACATTATTCGGACTATTTTCCCCAGATTTGTCGCCATATTTATTACAACGTTTCGGCCTTTCAGTATCTGTCTATATTTCTGAGATGAGGTATTATGTTTACACTATTTTTACATTATTCGGACTATTGTCCACATCTTTGTCGCCATATTTATTACAACGTTTCGGTATCCTTTCAGTATCTGTCTATATTTCTGAGATGAGTTTCTGTATTATGTATTATACTATTTACATTATTCGGACTATTTTCCTCATCTTTGTCGCCATATTTATTACAACGTTTCTGCCTTTCAGTATCTGTCTATATTTCTGAGATGAGGTATTATGTACACTATTTACATTATTCGGACTATTGTTCTCAGATTTGTCGCCATATTTATTACAACGTTTCAGCCTTTCAGTATCTGTCTGTATTTCTGAGAGGAGGTATTATGTACATTATTTACATTATTCGGACTATTGTCCTCAGATTTGTCGCCATAATTATTACAACTTTTCGGCCTTTCAGTATCTGTCTATATTTCTGAGATGAGGTATTATGTACACTATTTACATTATTCGGACTATTTTCCCCAGATTTGTCGCCATATTTATTACAACGTTTCGGCCTTTCAGTATCTGTCTATATTTCTGAGATGAGGTATTATGTACATTATTTACATTATTCGGACTATTGTCCTCAGATTTGTCGCCATATTTATTACAACGTTTCAGCCTTTCAGTATCTGTCTATATTTCTGAGAGGAGGTATTATGTACATTATTTACATTATTCGGACTATTGTCCTCAGATTTGTCGCCATAATTATTACAACTTTTCGGCCTTTCAGTATCTGTTCATATTTCTGAGATGAGGTATTATGTACACTATTTACATTATTCGGACTATTTTCCCCAGATTTGTCGCCATATTTATTACAACGTTTCGGCCTTTCAGTATCTGTCTATATTTCTGAGATGAGGTATTATGTACATTATTTACATTATTCGGACTATTGTCCTCAGACATGTCGCCATATTTATTACAACTTTTCGGCATTTCAGTATCTGTCTATATTTCTGAGATGAGGTATTATGTACACTATTTACATTATTCGGACTATTGTCCTCAGATTTGTCGCCATATTATTACAACATTTCGGCCTTTCATTTTTGTTATTCGGACTATTATCCTCATCTTTGTCGCCATTTACAACATTTCTGCCTTTCAGTATCTGTCTATATTTCTGAGATGAGGTATTATGGATCTTTTGTCGCCATATTTCGTTTCGGCCTTTCAGTATCTGTCTATATTTGAGATTTATTATCCTCACTCATTTATTTTCTTTGGATTTATTACAACGTTTCGTCCTATATTTCTGAGATGTCATTATTTACTTATTCTATTGTCCTCATCTTTGTCGCCTTATTTATTACAACGTTTCGGCCTTTCCAGTATATGTCTATATTTCTGAGATGAGGCATTATGTACACTATTTACATTATTCGGACTATTGTCCTCATCTTTGTCGCCATATTTATTACAACGTTTCTATATTTCTGAGCCTTTCAGTATCTGTCTATATTTCTGAGATGAGGTTTCAGCCTTATGTACACTATTTACATTATTCGGACTATTGTCCACATCTTTGTCGCCATATTTATTACAACGTTTCGGCCTTTCAGTATCTGTCTATATTTCTGAGATGAGGTATTATGTACACTATTTACATTATTCGGACTATTTTCCTCATCTTTGTCGCCATATTTATTACAACGTTTCTGCCTTTCAGTATCTGTCTATATTTCTGAGATGAGGTATTATGTACACTATTTACATTATTCGGACTATTGTTCTCAGATTTGTCGCCATATTTATTACAACGTTTCAGCCTTTCAGTATCTGTCTATATTTCTGAGATGAGGTATTATATTATTTACATTATTCGGACTATTGTCCTTTCGCCATATTTATTACATTTCGGCCTTTCAGTTTGTGTCTGAGATGATTGTACATATTTACATTATTATTTTCCCCAGGTCGCCATATTTATTACAACGTTTCGGTCCTGTCTGTATTTCTGGATGAGGTATTTGTCATATTTAATTATCGGACTATTGTCCTCAGATTTGTCGCCATATTTATTACAACTTTTCGGCCTTTCAGTATCTGTCTATATTTCTGAGATGAGGTATTATGTACACTATTTACATTATTCGGACTATTTTCCCCAGATTTGTCGCCATATTTATTACAACGTTTCGGCCTTTCAGTATCTGTCTATATTTCTGAGATGAGGTATATTTATGTTTGGACATTATTTACATTATTCGGACTATTGTCCTCAGACATGTCGCCATATTTATTACAACTTTTCGGCATTTCAGTATCTGTCTATATTTCTGAGATGAGGTATTATGTACACTATTTACATTATTCGGACTATTTTCCTCAGATTTGTCGCAATATTTATTACCACGTTTCGGCCTTTCAGTATCTCTCTATATTTCTGAGATGAAGTATTATGTACACTATTTACATTATTCGAACTATTGTCCTTATCTTTGTCGCCATATTTATCATAAATTTTCTGCCGTTGTTCGCTCCGGACTTCTTCAGGTGGTTGGAATGTCGAACTGAACCTTTATTTCGCTCACTGGGATCGACTGTTCTAGGTCCTCGTGCTGTGTTTAATATATGGCAGTTATCAGTTATGTTTGTCGCGGTATTATTACAACTTTTCGGCCGTTGTTCGTTCCGGCCTTCTTCAGTTGGTTCATCTGAGGAAGGCCTGTGCGTACAACGGCCTAAACGTTGTAAAATTATGTCGACAAAAATGAGGACAATAGTCCGAATAATGTACGTAGCGTACGGCACGATTTATTTAGGAATTTTATTATATATGTGTGTGTGTGTGTGTGTGTGTGTGTGTGTGTGTGTGTGTGTGTGTGTGTGTGTGTGTGTGTGTGTGTGTGTCAAAAATAGAAAAGAATGACGCAGTGTAGAAAAAAATTCTTAGTGACTAAAATGAAACTCTTCAAACTTTTTTTATTCATATAAAAAATTTTGTATGAAATTTCTGGAGAAATTTATGAAAAATAAAACAACTGCAGGTTAAAATATCCTTCGAAAATAATAATATAGAAATGTACGTCTTCAATCTTTTGAGGTTAAAATATACTAATAATATCCTTAGTTTTAAATTAATCATATTAACGCTATAGAGACGCATAGTTTATATCAGTTAAAGTAAGTCAATATGAGTATCTGATTCTTTGAATATATATACAGAATTCTCGAAGATTGTTTCTTATAGAAAATCCAATTAAAAAGAGTTAATTATCGTGAATTTCTTTCAAAAATAATTTCTTTCAAAAATAATGTTCATAAAATTCTAGTTGATATACAATTATTTTATTGTTTTGTGGCAGACTTCACCACATTAATCTAACTTAGATTAGGAAACAAAACTGGTGTGTAGAAAAGAAGGATAAGCCAATGATATCATTTCACATATAATTTGTATTTAACAAGATGTACAAACAAGGATGTGAAAGAAACGCATGCATTGACTAAAACAAGAGTTATTTCTCTTCATTATTTGTTTTCCAAAGTTCACTGAAAGAAAATTTGTGATAGTTTCTGGTACATGTTTTCAGCACTTTTGCTGTGTAAGGAAAAAAGATTATGTGTGTATGGGGAATATTCAGCATGTGAGTGGTGGTGTGAGTGAGAAGATTGGCGCATAGTTTCAACTGTCGTGGATTCGTTTGGCAGCTGAATTCTTGCCTAATTATCTAAGAATATTCTTTGATTATATAGGTGATCATCGGCTCCGAAGCGCTGAGCGGGAAGAATCATTCTTCACGTGCAGACAATCTGACTGGTTGGCATTGACCAATCAGCGAGCGAGCGAGCTTAGGGGAGACTCACGAAAGCTTCTGAATCCGATTCTTCCAAAAGTGCACGAAATCGACTACATGAAAATATAGCGATGATAAATATGTCGCGTAGCTGCCATTTATAAATTGTCCATTACGCATTAGTGTTGATTTATTATCAATGAATGATTGTTGTTGCACTATTTGAATTTGCGTCACTATATATATATATATATATATATATATATATATATATATATATATATATATATATGCGTGATAATGATGATCATCACAGTTTTGACCCCGCTGAGAAGTCCGAAATTATGGAACACTTATTAAAACACAAATTTTAAAAGAAAACACGATATTATATATATGTATATATGATTTTAATCTAAAATGTATTTTATTGTATTTATGTTATTTGATAACAAGTGCATATCCTAAAAATTTTACAGTCTTTTATTTGTTAAATTCTATCAGGGAAAAAGTAATATTAACTCTTCTTAATGTCGAATTTCAGGTCCACATTAACCTCTTATGATCTCTTGCACGATTGCCTTTGAGAAAGTCATGGAACCATTTTTATTTTGCCATCTATGAGGTAAATTGCAGTCAATAATATACTCTCTATCCTTGAGTGGCAGCCAATCTAGGGAAAGGAAGATGTCTAAAATTGAACCAACCCATTTTCTTTGCAAATATCTCATGCTAGTTCTCAGCTAATAAGCGAAAAAAATATAATAATATTTGACTATCATAGCTCGTCAACATCCTGAACCATTAAGAAATATTTCACAAGCGTATCAGAATGTTTCATTTTATAAAGCTCAGCTAAGGAAAAAGATATTTGATCGGTCATTTATGTCACGATTTTTTTCCTTAAAGAAAACAATACGTACGAACACGAGCAGACACCAAACACACTCATAGATAGATAGATAGATAGATAG
Source organism: Acanthosepion pharaonis (assembly GCA_903632075.3). Classification (NCBI taxonomy): domain Eukaryota; kingdom Metazoa; phylum Mollusca; class Cephalopoda; order Sepiida; family Sepiidae; genus Acanthosepion; species Acanthosepion pharaonis. Next base: position 64,227 of record CAHIKZ030000281.1, on the reverse strand, counting down.
ATAGATAGATAGATATAATAATTTCAAAGTTATAATGGACAAGATTCTAGAACCTAACTCAATATATTGACCTGTGTGCGAAAAACTGACTACGCATATTCATTACTCTGTTTACAAAAATAATACCCGTGCTGTGTTCAGATGCAATTCAACTTATATGTATATAGTTTCGTCAAAGAAAAAATATTTTGAGTGGATGATCACATTGGAAATCTCAAAGTGACTACATACTTTTGAATATATTTTTTATAAATTTTTTATAAATTACTTAGTTTATCAATACGTTTTCTATTCAAAATACCCTGTACATACTGCTGACGTGTATTCTTCCTTTTTTCTATGAAACTTAATTAATCGAAATGTTATCTTCTTAAAATAAGAATTTAGATTTCAATTTGTATTTAAATCCATTCATTTTGAAACGAGATAAACGGCTGCCAAATTGACGTTGTATAGATTGTGTTGCGCCAGTTACATGGAAATCTGCATCATTCGATGCAAAATACGTATTCCTATCAGTCAAAAATAGATAAACCAAGTAATATATATATATATATATATATATATATATATATATATATATATATATATATATACTAGTTCAAGTAATCAATCGGGATACAGAAGGTGATTATATAACTTTTGTCGAGATTTATACCGCGTGGCAGCCACTTATTGACCTTACTTCACTTTATGCAGAGACGAAAGTGGCAGTCAATTCCAGTCAGTTTACATAAGCAAAAGCGAGAAGTTTCTTACCCCCCCCCCCAAGCTTTTTTACAGGGTTGAGGCTAAATCTGCTTCCTCCTGCATGTCGTATAGCTTAGAAGCACGTGATACAGCTTAGAAACACATGGCGTAGTTTTGTCTTTGGGGGTAGATCTTCCCCAGTAAATGGATAAAATTTTCTCCGATTAGCAGTCCTCAGATTGTGAAATCCCGAGAATCGCTGTTTTCTGTTCGCGGAATATGACATCTCTTGAGACATTCGAGATGAATCTGACTCGTTTGAACCTGGTATCTCTTGAAAAGCAGAATAATATCCATATTAAATGTAAGAGCTTATTTTTCACTCTGCTTACTGTGTAGACATGTTATATTTTCTCTGTGAGGGACCATGTGCATATGTATATATATAGTTTTGTTTATGTCTTGGTCGTATAAAAATCCTATCGGAGAACAAAGCATGCTCATTTTCTTATTATTAATTTCAGCCGTGTAATTAAGTGCTATTATTTCATGATTATAATAAGGCCAATGACGTGGTAAATGTAAACAGGAGAATAACACTTTCTTCCATAGATCTCCCAATAGTGGCTAATTTACTTGTATTTTCCTAAATATGTGTTGCCAATGCGAAATCCTTCATTCACAGATTCAAGTACTCCAGTAACATGCCGTAGGATAGATTCAAATCACTCAGTAATAAGCATTTCGACTGATTCAAATCATCCAGTAATACGCCTGTCGAAGGATTCAAATCATCCAGTAACATGCCTGTCGAGGTATCGAAATCCTCCAGTAACATGCCTGTCGAGGGATTAAAATCATGCAGTAACATGCCTGTCGAGGGATTAAAATCATCCAGTAAAATGCCAGGAATTTTATGCATCTATCACCTCTAAAAACACCGGTTTAATTAGTAGTACTTTGATCTATATAAAACCATTCGTATTCTACAAAAAATATTAATACAATATTAGCTTGCAAAAATTATTCTACCAAACCAAAATAGATATTCTGCTTTAAATAACCCACAAATAGTCGATAATAAGAAATCAAATGAAATTAACTGAAATCTTGAAATTTATTTAGGAGAGTAAAAATGAACGTGAGTTTTGTACGCGTCGATTATTGAACAAAAAAGGGACTCCTTTTATTGAGTAAAGATCTTAAATTATATATCGTTTACTTACATATTCTTGTAACAAAGGTGTTATCTACATGGGTTTTTTTTGTGATAGATGCAATATGGTTGTGTGTGTGTGTTTAATTTCACTGACCTCCCTAATCTGTGTTTGTTAAATACAGTCTAATGTGACCTCAAAAACGCGATTTAATCTTCGAAGAAGCATTAGTATTTAACAAAAATAAAAGACACGAGGCAGTGTGAGAAAATGAAGAGAACCGTTGAGAGAACAAATTTTTACAGAACTCATATGTATACAAGTTGCTTTCATATAAAACAGTTAGCTAGAAAAAATAGATGAACACCCAAACCAACACACAGACTTATATAATGATCAGTTCTAAAGAAAATGACATAAAACGAAAAATATAAACATGAACTGCAAACGGATTCTATTGTTAGCTGACGGGCATTAAAATTCAAGCGGGTTTCCTACATAGTACATGTCTTCTCGTACGCTATTACTGGCAGGTGAATACAATCTGAAACGGTTTGTTTCCCTTTGTCTTCAGACACCTGTGCCTTATTCTGTAGTCTGCTCAAATAAACAAGAGTTTAGCACGCGTCGATTAATGTTCGAAAAGATGACTCCTTGTATTGAGTGTTCGCGAGAGAATGCCACGCAATAACAGCGAAATACTTACAATGTAGACAAGTCTAGAAAGACTGCTGTTTTATTTTCGTCCAGAATACTGCTTTCTACAGAGTCAACGCACAACTTTTGTATCAATTCACACAAAAGACAATAAGAGATGATAAAACCTGTGCATTATTACTGTTCAACTTATAAAATTCAGGATTTTTTTTTCGGAACTATTACTTCAGTGTGAATATTTATGATGGAATATATTAAATATCATGGAAATTATATATGGCATAATAGAAAAAATGACGTGTTTCGTCTTTTGGGACTTCATCAGATGAAATTTATTTGTGATGAAGTCCTAAATAATGAAATACATCACCAGAAAACTTTTTTCCATTTCTTCATACATTTTTCCCAATATTGTTCCTATGTTGTTCCAATATAAAAAAAAATAATAATATCTCGTTATCTTATTAAATAGTATCTAAATTAATCCGATTATTATGCATATATTTAAAATCTGTTCTTTTCATATGTTTTTCCTCAATCCGCAGACGTTTTCCGGGTATATTAAAGGATCGGGTTTTTAAGCGATATTTAATCAACTACAAAAATAGAAACTGAAAATGGAGACACTAATATTGTTACTCGTCCACACTTGAATCAAGGTAATTTTGATTTTAAAATAAGACTTGGAAATTTTGCATTTCATCATTTATACAATTTTCATCCATTACAAGGCACAAGAGCCACTCAATTTAGAGAGCTAGGGAAAGAGGTTGTTGTAAGTTGAAAGAAGGAAGAAGTAAGTAATGCATATCATGAGTATATATAGGATAGAAAACGATTGAACCTTCAGGGTGGTCCGAAATCTTACTATCCCTACCAAAAATTGACAACCATAGAAGAATATGTAATACAGTAATACAAAGCACATGTACTGAATTCAGTTTATTCACTTTCATTGACGCTGTCATGCCTATTGAGATGGTCTGCATAATCATCATCTTTGTGGTACAAAATGATTCGGCGCCATTTCATGTGTGATATTTTACGAATATGTGGTTTCTACTCTGTTATCGTTCATATGAAGCTCTCTCCTCGATTACACCTTCAGAAATGGGCGAAAAAGAAAATTATATTATAAAGGTTTGACAAGACTTTCGGACCATAATAAAGACATTGATATTTGAAGTTCCTAGTGACCGGGTAGTAGGGAATTCTCATGGCAATATCTTTCATAAAGTAATTGCCCGAGGAAGAAACTGTCTGAGTGGAACTTCTTCTTTTCCAATAGACTACGGTGGGAACGAGGATGATTCAAGCCTGTGTACGTGTCATGGTGCGTCTTAAATGTGGTGGTCAGAGCAAGTGGAAGAATGTAGGATTGTAGCTTCTCTGGGCATTTTCCGTAAACCTTGCTGCAGAGTAGCAAGAGGTATCATAATAATGTTTTTGCGACTGAGAACGTGGTTGTAAGGTGGAAAATAATTCCTCACCCGCAAGATTCCCTTAAGAGAAGTTCAACATTATCATGGCTTGAAATAAGGGTTGTAGAACTTTTGGCCATATATGTAAGCAATGCTTCAATTTTGTATCTGATCTGACCCTTTTAAAGAGTGAGTATGGCAGTAAGAATCGGGTAATTTCCGGTGTAGCACAAGGAACCGACAGTTATTTCAACATATTTAGCGACGTATTGTAAATATAAGTTCCACTTAAGGAGCGGAGAATACTTGAAGTCTAATAGACGTTTAAACCAAGAAACTTTATTTACTGTATGTACAGTCGTTCATCATTATAGAACATTGAGAGCTTGCACTGGGATGAATAAACACTATGAGCAAGATTATCGAATATTACAAGCCAGTTTTTCCCCATTGAACTATAACAGCTACTTCCGAAAATAAATTAACTGCTTGGCACTAGTCATCTAGATTTTGGGTGGTTCAAAATAAAACCGGTTATTATCTGCATAGGCACTGATTAGTCGCTTAATTATCTTTATTTAATTATGATTATAATCAAGATGCCAGTTTACTGCTGATGAAGAGAGCTATGCTGACGACAGATATTCATAGCCGGAATAAGAGTGATCTTGAACTTAAATCTCAGGATTTCCTTCTAAGTATTCCATGAAGTAGGACTCAATATACCTGTTTCTAAACAAAAACTATGATCTGGCATTGTCATGACATATACCCTGATTTCATTATAAAATGCAGAATACGGAATTAATATATACTAAAATCATCGAATTTCTCAGGCTATGCATCAGTTATATATTTTATATCTATATATTAGTATAGGAGTTAAAATAATTGAAAATAGTATAGATTGTGTTTGTTGTAGCTTCGTCTAATGCATGAAGATGTGAAACAAAACGAAAAACAAACCTATGAGTCATATATTTTATCTGCCTTGCCATGTAATTTATCTGCCTAGACTCTCACACGGCTGTCATACATGGATTTCCAACATGTTAAGAAACCTTTATCCTATCAGTTTTATTCAACCGTTATCTCAGATCGATGATTGAAAATTGTTTCAAGTGAATGAATCCTGTGGGTCTTGAAGCAGACTTAATGTCATAGACCGATGCTACAGAATAACAAATATACTTAGCAAATAACAGGAAGAACATCAATTGAAGGCATTCTACAGCAACAAGAAATAAAGAGGAATAAAGCAGATGTAACTAGAAGAAAGTATGATGACTTATTCAGCAATTTATTAACGAAACTACCTTCAGAATCAGAACTTCCAATAATTGTAGATTAAGCAGTCTATATTCCTGTAAATCTGTATTAAGAAAAATGTTTTATTAATTTCAACCGACAGTAACATTAAAATTTATGTAAATGATTGTTGTATAATTCATTGTAAATAAAAGCCTTATCTCACCATTAATGAATAACATCTGTTATTATGGCACAATGGTGTTTAGAAAAATAATTATACACTATCCCAACGGCATAATATCGGCATTTCGATCATGACTCCAAAAAACAAATTATATTATGAGTTTTTTGTACCGATATTGTTAGTATGTTAATTATTCCTTCAATATACATTAGAACTCAAGATCAATGATTCATGTATATCAGGCTAGCTAACTGATATTTTTTAAACAATTCCCAATTAATATTTGCAAGTGGTAAGTGCAATATATAGACTGGCCTATTTTTTTAAATAGCATTTGTCTTAATTTCAAATAAGATCTTTTCAATTTAATGAAAACTTACATATATTTAATAATTTATTTTTTTACTTTTTGATGGTTGTTTTTTCTGACACTTTTAATATGAAAATCATTAGACAATTGTTGAAATAAATTTTATATTATTTTATTGACAAACGGCTTCACCCTCGCACCATTTTGCAGATTTGACATATAACTAGTACATGTTAGAGTTCTAGAATAAAATATTTAGTCTGATTAACAATAATTATGTCATATTTTCACTTAGGTTTTTTTTTTTTTTTATCAGTGACCCTAATCTTTGGTCGGGGAAAATATTCTCCTCTGTTGTTAAAATTCTAAAAAATTAAAACAACTTAAACCAGGATATCATTTGGTATAGGGTGCCAAATGTGGATAATGATTAACGTAACATATGAAAAGAGCGATGTCTAATTTAATATCCCCGGAATTAGCAATATTTCATTAAAAAAATATCCTGATTTAAGTTTCAATATTTGGGAATTTGCGCATCTGAGGAGAACAGTTTTTCCTCGGACAAAGTTTAGGGTCAGAGATGAAAAATAAGGGAAAATATGACAAAACTACTGTTAATCCCGTTGAAAATTGTGTTTTCTAACATACTTTCACACTAAGTAAGCACTTGCGACTTAGTGGTTTTCTTGAAAGAATATTCGAAACTAATCTCATCCAATGTAAATGTTGCATGTTCTGCCTTAATTCTCTCAAATGCACATGCGAGTAGACATTGTTCTTATTGTTAACAAAGGTCTCACATGAAACGTTTAATATATATATATGTGTGTGTGTACTTTGAAAATCCGGAGATCTGTTGAATACACTACATTGGTTTCAACTTCTCTGTATCATCAAGCGATTTTCTATCAAATGACCACTTAATGCTTTTTAGATATATTTTTTAAAACGAACAATGCTATATTATTATCTTGAAAAATAAATAAGAAAACCCACGCCGTTGTGTGCAATGAAAAAAGAGGAAGAAGATGAAAAAAGAAGGGGGAAGAGAAGACAAGAAAGTGCATTGTAAATGTATAGGTCTGAAAATATATTTCTTTACCCAGTCTCATATACACTTAAGAAAAATGTAATCAAAGGCTTATGCCTTCGAGCTTCGGATATATTTATATATTTAATAAATAGGCAAAGAGTTGACACAAATACGAGTATATATCTCTCTCTCTTTCACTATATATATATATATATATATATATATATATATATATATATAATATGCATTTATATATGTATGTTGTGTATTCGTGTGTTTGTGTGCGTGTTTGTGTGTGTGCAAATATATTGATAAAATAGGAATGAACCGTTAGACTGATGACACGAAGTTCTTTAGTATTTTTTGTTTTTATAAAAAAACCTGTGCTCGATGCACAAGTAGGGCTTAGATTATATATATATTTATATATATATTTATATATATATATATATATATATATATATATATATATATATATATATATATATATATATATATATATATTCTAGGCCCTATATATATATATATATTATAAATTAATTGATTTAGAATATGTTTTTCGCTACACAGTTCTAACCGTGTTTCAAAAATAGAAGCTAAAAGCTTCGAATTTAATTTTGTAATTAAATTAAAGACATTTACTTGTTTTAAAAAGAAATATAGTATATTAAAAGTTAAAAGTAAAAATATTATAAAAATTGTATTTAATGAAAACGTATTATAACCTAACACCCCCAATAATCTTTAAGTATACAAATAGAAAAAATGCCGAAAAATTTTTGATGTTGACAATATTTTTTTAAAGATCCAGACGACATGCATTTAGCGGACGTCAGAATCCATTGAAAACTACATCGCTACCCCTACCAAAACGTAACTAATAACTGATACAACAAATTACAGCGATAATAAACACACAATCACCCCTTGTCTGGATGAATGGATTTCTCTGTATCCTTGGAAACGTGAATTATAAACTTTTGCAGAGCCTTTTAGCTTCCATTTTTGAAACATGGTTAGAACTTTGTAGAGAAAAACCATATTTTAAATCAATTAACTTATAATATTAATGCTCTGTGAATTTACATTGAGCACTATTTTGTAAAAATAAAAATATGTATAAGAACATCGGATATATATATATATATATATATATATATATAAGTTAAGATTACAAGATGTACTGGTTGCACCTGTTGTCCTTATACCAGTCAGTGCTAAATTAAAGGTCTCTGTTTCTGTCTAAGACAGCGCAGAATGAGATTCTCATCACAGAACAGCAAAAACATTCCCCCCTTTTCTGCAATTAAACCATTTCTCTTACTTGGCCCATCGTCCATCAAGTTAATCAATATTTTCGAATCGCCAAATTCCTTGCGGGCCTTCAAATAAGCTCTGGCGATTAATTTACAACCTCTTAACCCGAGCCATCACTGATTTATGAGTGCGTTAATAACACTAGCATTGATTTCTGATGAAAAAAAAAAAAGAGTGATGCGTGTCTATGCCCAAAGACACATTTCTTATCTAAAGTTCGACTGACACCTACTTATCCGTTCGAGACCCGTTTTTAGTCTATTTTCACGGAATATATTTCAAATTGAGTTCTCTCCTGAGAAATTCCTTGTTGAATGGAGCTGTAATATTTCTTTGATTAGTTTCCAAAAAAATAAGACGGTGGGTATGACAGCTAGTAGATAACAACATAAGTGTCGAAGTTTAATTAAATTTCCTGAAAAACACCGACTAAATGTGGCGTAGTTTATGAGGCAAAAGTGTCTACAATTACCAGGTTTTTTGAGCCATTAACAAATCGATGATGTCTTCATCATCGGGTCTAGAGGTGGTGATTGTTTCTTAAAGGCAACCGTGGCTGATATTCAAGCGATGTTACGAGGTGGATTTCAAATCGACTTATTAAAATGACGAGATTCACTCGATTCATGTTCCTACTAAATAAATTTCATGAGGTTATTATTTTTATTAAATGACAGAGCAGCAAACAGGTAAATAAATTGTAATATTTGATGCAACACATCTTCAGTCACAAAGACAAAACAGGCAGCGAATAAACTGTCCAATCAGTTCAAAACAAAAGCTACGAGAGCAACGGCTGGTATACTATGAGAAAAATTATTAGCAGAAGATGGATACTGAACTACATAGCGCGCACACACACACATATATATATATATATATATATATATATATATATATATCCATCTATTATATTTTCTTCACTTTTTTTCCTCTCTTTATTTGTTTCTCTTTTTCCTATCCTTTTTATTTACGTTACGATTCATTTTTTAATCAAATTTTTTTAGTACTGACAAGCTCCAATGAATTTCTTTGTCTAGGAGCAGAAATGGCCATATAAAATGGGTAAAATTGAGTTTCATCTTTATGCAATTCTATATATATATATATATATATATATATATATATATATATATATATATATATATATATATATTCGTTTGGAAACGAGACAGCACTAGGTACTTTAATTTAAATTCTATAATTGAATCGGAAGTTTTAGCTTTCTTTTTTTTTAAACGTGGTAATTCCTGTGTAGCGATAGAATCGTATTTTTTTAAAACATCTATAATCTAAGCCCGACTTGTATATCGAGCACCGTTTCATTTTTTTAAATAAAAATAAAAATAAAAATACTAAAGAACTAGGTCAGTTGAATCTTTCTCGAAGTCGTCTAATTCTTTTTGTTACGGGGGCATTTTTTGGTTTTGAAGCAGTATTTCTCCTTGAGTGTATTGTTATTGTCAAAGTCCTGGTGAAAAAAAGAAGTGGGCTTTCCATCTCTTTTCATGAATCTTGTTTGATCCGGTGCGAAACACTATAGTGCATTTAATATCACTCAATGTTCTATTTTCACATTCAACCGTCCCACTTTTCTTGATCCGAAATGTAAACAAATAAATTGCTAACTTATTACTGGATATTTTTTTTACCTGACATATTCGTATTACATCAAAGGGTAATTTGATGGATACCTGTATTTGAGTAGACTCTCCTTTTTTATTAAACATTGTATATAAACTAAACTTTGTTTATGAGGATAACGATATAATGCAAATAATGTAAATGATCAAAACTTATCATCCCATGAATTTAGAAACAAATTATATGTTTAAGAATGTGTCTTTAGTAAATCATTCTTCATGCGCTGATACCCTTCCTTACCATGATCTTTTCTGGTGTAGAGTTCTCCATGTTTCCTATGCTGCAGGCAAATTCAAACATGGATAAGATCTCACGAGATATTTAAAAATATTTATTTCGAGTGTGTTTCCCTGTTGGCATTATTTAATTTAATTTCCAATTTACTACAGGCTTTCAAAAATAATTAGTTCCAGAAGATAGACGTCAAATGCAGACATCTTCAGATTGAAAAGTGACAATTGTCTCTTTTTTACTATTGTTCACGCAGTAGAAGACACATTATCTTCACCAATTTGAAAGTTACAGAATAAATTTCTCAGAGGATAAATGAAGGAATTAAGAAGTTCATATTATGCTGGATAGATTACACATTACACCAGATTTGAACAGGCTAAGATAGCATTGATCAGGAATCCTCCTATCAGGCGTCTATGCCACTGAGCATCACTTTGCCGAAGAACTACACTGAATGGCACTTCTCCTTACCAATGGAACACATGGGTTATATGGATGATGTGATCTTGTGGAATGTGATATGAGCGATCGTATCCTCTGATGTTCTGGGATGAAGGAAGTAAGGGATGTTGCTCGTTTAAACAAACGTGATGTCGATATTGTGTAACATGAAGTTAGTAACATTTCATCTCTCGGAAACAGCTTGCAGAGTATGTAATAGTCCATTACCGACGAGGCGGGGGAAACGCCTTTGAAGTCTGTCGTTTGAAGTATGAATGCTGGCAAGTGAAAATTGGCTATATTCCCCGAGTCCTGATCTGAATATATCACTAAATATACGCATTTAAACAAATAAATATATATATATATATATATATATATATATATATATATATATATATATATATATATATATATATATAAAGGGTGACCCAAAAAACAGGAACTATTTAACAATCCAATAAAACCAAGAGTAATAAAAGAAAAATATTTTATTCATAGTAATTGAAACCTTAAAAGACTCCATTTAAGAAACAATGATGGAATTTTCATTTTTTAAAAATTACGTCCTGTAGATGGCGTCCGCCTGTGCGAATGCATTCTTGAAATCTGCTGTTGAGATTCCTCATTGACTGCTGCAACATCTCAGATACTGTGAATTTCATCTTGAATTCTAAATGGGGAAATGTTTACTTGCTCAAGGTAACTGTCTCGCAGTATTGCCACTTGCTCATGTCTGACAATACGCACTTCAAAAATTCCCATTTTTTGTGGTCACCCTATATATATATATATATATATATATATATATATATATATATATATATATATATATGTGTGTGTGTGTGTGTGTGTGTGTGTGTGTGATATATATTTAGTTGGATTGATGCGAGTTTCTGACCCTGGGTTTCACGCTTTTTGCGATCGTCAGACAATCGCAAATAGCGTGAAATCCAGGGTCATAAACTGAAACTCCAAATCAATATGTTAGCTCTATCACTGATATTGAGCGCTTTCCAATAAGTACCGCGCATATATATATATATAAAAAAATATATCTAAAAATATATATATATATATATATATATATATATATATATATATATATATATATATATATATATATATATATATATTACACACATTCTTCCGGAGAATTATGTTACCCGCATACAATATTCCTATGTTCTCTTGGGTGAGTACACGTAAATATTTATATTTTTCCATAAAATATTTAGTGCCAAATTATCAACTCTCTCTTTTAAGTATTTCTGAAAAGAGCAAATACTTATTTATACAGATTTCGTATAAATGCATCTCCTTAGCCTGGCTGCTACAATTAAAACTTTACCATCCATGAAAACATTGCCCTTCAGTAGAAACTGGTATTATACGGTAACATTCTTGAAATTCCTATCTAAAGCCGTTATTGACTAAACGAAAGTATAGTGTTTTTATTCTCCTGACCAGGTTAGATCCGAAGAGACCGCAGTAAACGAATTAATAAAGGTCAACATAAGAGAATTAAGTAAGATGTAATACTTCTTAAGACATTTAATGTAAAACTGTATACAGCGAGGATGTAATAAATCATTCTTTCAAATATTACAGAACTATAAAGACCGAAGATTATCCACCGCCGTTTATATGGATTCTAGGGTTCAGTAGCGTACCATACAATTGCGTCCCCGGACAACTGCGTCCCTGTTCAAAGAATATTCAAAGAATCGATTTTGACTAAAATTATTTTGAATAAAGGTAATAAATTTATAGTGATGCAGAAGGTTAATGTCTCCCTGTATGCAGGAGGACTTCATTAAAGTCTTAAATGGTTCCGAATGTTACATGGCAATCTGTGTGCAACAACAATCGGGGTTGGTAATAGTCAGTTATGGAGCCAGTCGCTCACTTTCTGAGCGACTGTTCGATTCAACTCTCTTCCTACGGGCGGGAGGAACCCGAAGGAGGCTACGCCGAAGGGAGGAGTCTCCTTCGGGGAGGTAAAACCGGCCCTGAACCTGTTTATACGGGTTCAAATGGGCTATTTTTTGGCCAAGCCTAATGGCTCGGAAAGCCCACGTTAAAAAGGCCCTGTGCCACATGACACCCTCGTGGGGGGGGTGACTGAATATCGTCAGTTATGGATTAGCTTACTGCAGTGGCAAAAGAGTCGTCACCTTCACATTGGCGAAAGACCGAAATACATGCCTCCTACATACGGGAAATGAAAGACATCAACCTGACTAGCCATGGTCTTCCCAGGGAAATTTCCCGTATTTTTACTCTTCTGGTCTACTTTGGATTGCTTCCATATTGAATAAACTGTCACACTGATGAGAATTTATTTTTGTAATCCTTTTGTAACAGATTGCTCCAATAGATTTTTCCCTTTGCAATTAGTCTTATTTTTCTAACAATTTCGTTTAATATCCCATTTCATACATGTAGTTTAAATGCCGCCGAAGACGGTGTAGTTGATATGGATAGATAATTATAAACCACATAACATTTATATAGACAAAAATATTCATAAAATGAGAAAAATAACATGACGTGGAAACAACAAACGATTATTATGCATTATGTGACGTCGTCCCCCCAGTCGCAGCGCCGACTGTGACGTTCTATCCTGATCTACTACGGCGCCATTTGTGACGTCCCTAAACAGCACCAATTGTGACGTCTTCGCTGCGGCGTCAGCTGTTCGCTCCTCGCCGCCCCGTCCGGGTGTCGCTGCTCCAAACGTGACGTTCTAACCCTTTGGTGATTCGGGTAGGAATCTGGTTAGATTGATACCAGCCTCGCCGTTCCCAACCTGCTTCCAACGCCTGGTTACCAGGGTAACTGCACTGATCTCCAGTCTGCCTACCCACGTTGTGAATTGATCTTAGACAGACGAGATCAAACATGGGTTGGGGCCGTAATGCAAGCTGAGTTCAACAGGGGTGATAACAAACAAATATGTATAAAAAAGAAAATAAAATGAAAACTCACAAAGTTCAAAGTATCAAAGAAAAGGTAACAAACATTTTATGTCTATTTGTTCGGTACATAGGACTATGTCTACTTCCCGACCCGTTCTGTGGATTGTGGCACGACGCTTTCGCTAGGCAAACTTTAACGCTTCAAGTTGTCTGCTCTCTAAGAAATTTGTGTTTCAGTGTGTCTTTGGACGAAAGTCGAAAAACTTATTTCTGTGGTCTGGTTCTAAGTCGCTCTTCAAACTACTTGTTCTTTGTTGAAGAAGAGTCCAAAAGTGTGCGTGAATCTTGGTCAGCTATCTTGATGTGGTTTCAACACTGGGCATTCATCTCTGCCTGCCGTCCGGGGCTCAACTCTTCTCTCCAGAGTCTGATCTACTGGGCACTCATCTCTGCCTGCCGTCCGGGACTCAACTCACTGGGCACTCATCTCTGCCGTCGGTGCGCGAATTAACTTCTTCACGCCAGCTTGAGTCGAACGAACTCGGCACTCAGGGCCAAACGAACTGGCCTCTTCTGCCCGCTTGGGGCGAACGAAATTGGCCCGCCGTCCGGGGCTGAACTGATTTCTGTCGGTTGGGGTCTCGCTTTTATTGACGCCGACAAAAACCGGGGTGGGTCTGTTTGGCGTCGGGGGTTCTTCAATAATTCTAAATACATATCCCCCCTTCTTATTTCTGGTTAGGGATTTTCCACTTTTCCATTTTTGGTAACTCTTTTCTCACTCCCCACTCTCTCACCGTGCTTCTGAGGGGCGTGCACTGCCTTCCCCACTTCTTCGTATCGGCTTCTCATACTTACACTCTGGATAGAGGCGTCGACTGATTTTGTTCGTGCGTCACGTGACCATTCTCAGCCAATGAGGTCCTTGTCGGGTATCTTTCCTCCTCCTTCGTGCGTCATGTGATCCACTTGGCCAATGACGTCTTAGTCGGGCGTGAACAACCCGTGGCTTTGTTTTGGGAAAGAAATACCTGGCTTAACTAAAAAAAAAATAATTAAATCGCCCTTATCATGAGCGGCCGATGTGACACTCTTGGTTTTAACACGTGGCGTTTGTCAAGCAGTTTATCGCTAATTGGACATGGCCTAAGAAAGAAGTTTTCCTAGCCACTTGGCGTCTCCAAGGAAAAAATAAAAATATTTCATTTCCCTCGGCCCATGTGTTGATAACAAAAAATCTTTATTATCGCAGGGCAAAAGTCTATTCTGTCAAAAAGAAAAACTTAGCCAGTGAAAAATACTTGTGTGGGATTTTGATTATCCACACCCAGTGCAGACTGTCTGTGTTTCGTCAATGTTCAACAATGGATTTCTTCTTTTTGGTGGCATCCATTGATAACAAAATTCCATTTTTCGTGGACAAGCGGAAATCGGTCAACGCTTGTTTGTAGGTGACCTAGATATTTTCGACATCTGATACCTATCAACAATAACCTTTTTCCTCCTCATTTCCGTCTCTTAAGCCGTGTGTGTGTTTGCCTATGACCGTCTCGTATTACTTTTTTCTTTCTTTCTTCTTCGTTTTCTCTTTCTTTCTCCCAAATCGCTTGAATGCAAAGAAAGATTTATTCTTAAAACCTAAAATATTTTTCAGCCTCAAATAATCCTCAAATGGTTGATAAACCGTAAAAAAGCAAATCATATATCTATAAATATTTCTTTCAAATCGTCAGGATGCATGGTGCCACAATTATCTATTTGCGAGAAACACTTATATTGAGTGAAATTGTGATTTTGAGGTCAAATGTAGATGCAATATGCATCGCAATCCGAGAGAATGATACAATAAAGAATCAGTAAACTGCATACAGCCTTTTTGGAACTTATTTTTTTAGAGATATTCGCAGTGAGTGACCAGTTAATTGTAGTTCGGAAAAGTGTCTCGTGATTTTGTTATATGATAAGTGATAAATGTTATGGGCTGAATAATGAGGAGTTGAAATCTTCTTTAATGCAAGTGATGACAGCCTGCACGTGTTGCCCGATAATTATTATGTTACGTATTTGTGCGTATAGAGTAGAAAAATGGCATCGATTCTCATTGGTTTACCAAGAGTTAATGGTGATAATTGTATTTTATATTATTGTTTTATTATAATTATTTTATACTGAAATTAATTTTTATTAATTAATATTTATGAACGCAACACTGACCGTATAATTATTTTATTACGTAATTTTTTTGAACACGAGAACTAGTCTTAAACGGGATCTTTATGTCGTTTCTTGTATAATTGTCTATTAATGTTCAATTTAAATATATAAATGGAAGTACACTTAAACATCTGAGTAGATTTAAACAAATCCTAAGTACTTTTGTAATTTATAATTACTTTATACTTATTTCGATATTCTAATCAGCATCCATCTTATTGGAAATGGCTTTTGGAAATAAACCATTACAATTTACAAAATAAAGCTTCTCTTAAAGATTATGAAAACCTCAACGATATCAATGGAAGAAGAAAAAAATAATGTAAAAACATAAAAGATGTCTGGATAAAATGTTGATGAAGGAAAAACATTGATAGGCTTAAATTTTAAATAAACTTCATATCTAAATACACACATTCACTCATCTCTGTCACTCACAACAAACACACAGACACGCGCACAGCACACACACACACACAAATATATATATATATATATATATATATATATATATATATATATATATATATATATATAGGGGTATTAAAAATATGTTTACAAATTTCCGGGGCGGGTATCTGACACCAAAACAAGGTAAAATAACCACATAAACATATGCCTAAAAGTCCATCGTTGTACCTCAACACAGCTACTCATAAAAAATGTTTAAAATATCCCCCACTTGCTTCTACTCACGCATGCACCCGTCAGATCATAGACTGGCGGCACCTTTCAAATACTCGTACACGCAATCGAATAGATTCACAGGCATGCATCACATGTTGATGTTGTGACTCTGCATTATTAATGTCTGCTGCATAAACCAATTGTTTTAGGTATTCCCACTGATAAAATTCTAAAGGGTTGAGATTAGACGAACGTCCACGGCAGGGAACATGTCCACCTTACCTATCCCTCTTTCATGTTAGATGTCCGTCAGTGCATTGCGAACAATATGACTAAAATGTGCTGCAGCCCCATCATGCATGAACCATATGTGTCTTCGTATTATCAGGGGTACATCCTCTAGCATATATCGAAGTGTGTTCGAAATAATATCCATGTAAACATCATATATAAGACGTACTGGGAGAACATATAGACAGTCAAAAACAATTATGTACGACACATTAATCGTAAATAGATATTGTCGTCTAGCCTGTACCATAGGAATTTCGATCCGCCCAAAATGTCAACTGTTTACATTTGTTATTCCATTTCTTCCAAATGTTGCCCCACCAGTAAAC
>CAHIKZ030000281.1:0-42500 GCA_903632075.3 Acanthosepion pharaonis | reverse complement strand
TTTAACGCATTGATAAGGTCAACAAGAGCGTCACCTAATTTATACTAGATAAAGTATAGTAATAAACACAAGTTCATAATTGAATGTTCAAGTTGTACCAATAAAAAAATAAACCTTCCAAAAAATTCATTTCGCTATTCTGGAAAATCATAAAGATTATTGAACTTAAGTGTAAAGCATGCTATATTCCATTGGTAAGGAATAGGTTTCACTCATAAATCTCCTTAACCACAACTGTTTCTCCCGAATAGATATTTACCTGGTCACTGTAATCTTAACAATACTAGGGCAAACCGTTATCAGTTCTACATATTCTGATAATGCCTCATTTGCCCGCCACCAGTGTTTACAAACCGGAAATATAACAAATCGTTCATTCAACATCCTTGCTCTTCCTATATGTCTTTACAATATATCAATTCAGTAACCTTATCAACGTCGTGTATTGAAACAGAAGTAAGATATCTCGAGCTAACGAGAGACCTGAGGTAGTTTGAAATTAGAACTTGTGCCAGTTGTTATCGGTAAAGCAAAAAGAGTTAGGAATTGCGGGTCGAAGAGACTGAAAATTATGGACGCGTAGGAACGATCCTGCCGCCCATATTCTTAGAAAACTAAACTACTAAAATACAGTGATAGAGAATTGAGAAAATTTGCCGTCAGTTAATATCAGTGTGAACTATCAGACACTACTGGTGGGAAAACAAAGTGAGTGGAATAATAATAATAATAATAATAATAATAATAATAATAATAATAATAATAATATGATGTTGGTGGGGAAGGCGTAGGTTAATGATAATTACTGTCCGATGGCTAGAAATTCCAAACGATTGCAATAATGAAGCTAACATAAATCTTGGCAAAATTTAATTAAATTCCGTTTCCTCCTCTCTCCGAGTGTCCCTATCTTTTGCTGAGCATGTTTATTCCATATGCTAACCAGAATTAATATCTGCCTTTGGAATAATTAATGTGATTGTTATAGCTACGAACAAATATTATCTCTCTTAGACGTGTTTCTTTTCTCCAACATACCGCCCTCCGCCGCTCATCATCGCTTTAACTACTTTTAAGTTTGATTTTTTTATTATTATTACTACGTTTTTACTGTTTTTTCCTGCTTCTACTTCCACTGCTATCTCTTTATGTATACGTCAAAAGTGCCATACCTATAGACAGATATACGGAGAATATATATTTTTTTCTGGAAAATAATATCGGCAATTCTAGTTCAAATTCTACAGGTTTAAATTTCGGTCTATTCGCGCTAACACATGTAAGCATAGATGGGATAATGGATAATGGCTTTGAGTACGTATTCTGGTTGATTTTGTAAGATTCACTTACGAGTAAATAGCCCTTGAATAGTTGTGAATCCATCTTGTCCCTCCGGCTATGGGTTAAATATTAACACTTTTATCTGATGAAAAATACTCGTTATTCTTAAACAATGTTTGATGTAATGTTCCCACATAAATCAAAAATATATATTCGGCCTTAAATATCACAGAAAATGTTGGTAACATGTAAAATATATAAAAACCAATCGTTCTAATAACTTTAGAAACTGTATGAATCCATCTTTTGTCAGTGACGGAATAATAAAAAGGGAAACTCCAGCATGTTCGAATGCCTGTGAACACACACCGATGCTTATAATCTTAATCTAATAACATACCAACGAAGAAAATGTGGACTGAATGCGTGAAATGGTTGCGTAGGCAACCAGTTAAAATACACGTAATCTAAATAACAAGAAGCTTTTGGCACAAAAATCAGAAGAATGCTGAAGGTACGATGCGAAAACCTATTTGAATGGCTAATTAAGCTCGGCATATATGCAAAATACAGATTAACTCGTCGCAGTAACTGGGAAAAATATCTGTATGAGAGACAAATACATAAATATGGAAATAATACTAAGACGATAATGTGTTGTCTCATTGTATTTCTTTACACAGCGAAATGGGCATATAAAAGCTAGGATGTCTACTGGGATTTATTAGAGATTGCCATTGTCTTACTACGCACGGATGATCCTATGTTGAGGACGAACACGGTCAAACCTGAAATACAGCAAATAATATTAGAGAATAAAAAATAAAGCATGAAGGAAGAGAGAAAATAAAGTGCTCACCATTAAATCCATTTTTTAAACATTTCACCCGAAGTAAGGCAGGAGTATCACTTGCACGTATTGTGTTACAGAGAGTGAGAGAATGATTAAAAAGGAGTGTTTGAAGAAAGTATAAAGAGAAATATGATGACGGCATCAGAGGTTGACGATTGACATTACATTTGAATATCTGAAGATTATAGGTATCAGGGAAGCATCTAAGAGGAGGGAGTTCCACTGTCGGAACGTGAGAGAGAAGAAGCTGTTAGAGTAGAAGAGGTGGTTACATTTACCTGTTTCTCAGTGAAATAGTGGGACCGAGATGCCAACCTAGTAGCACGTTTAAATTCACGCAGTGGGGAAACCAGTGAAAGTTGCTCGTCAGAGCAGTTGTCATGAAAATATTTGTAGAAAAGCCAGAGGGACGCCTAATCAAGTCTGTTATGAAGTGACTGAAGTCGAGATGCCAGGTCAAGAATTAGGCAGAGTTCGTCAGTAAAAAAAAAAAAGACTACCAAAGGTATGATCATGGGAATGGATTCATCAACATCAAGCAGATATTTAATCATAATGGAAGTTTAATAGCAGAAGACGGAAACGCCGAGGTATTTCCGAAGATCAAGAGGCCTTCCAGAAACATAGCAAAGTGTTAAAACACTAATATATGGCGGTTTTCTAAGTGTAGCTTGGATGTTGTACAAAGCCGAAAGTATGATGCTACTATTGAGGGTCGAACTCACTAATTAGTCGTAATTGTTCTAGCGAGACATTCTCACTAACTATTGCACCACGCCGAGGTGCCAAATACACAAATATAGGAATGGAAACTGAGAAAAGGATGCTGAATTGCTGTCCTAACTACATACCTGTATCACAGGGAGTGTTGAATAATTTCTGTTATGAGATCTTACCCATAATAATAATAATGGACTATTCCATACTTAATAAATACTGCGCCTCGGTCAGTAGTTCAAGTCGAGTCAAGAGTCGAGTCAGAGGCAGTCCGAAACAGACAATTACTGCAAGACATTGGAATAGTGATACTGGTCGAGACTACATTGTTCTTTCTACTATACCTGATTGTTCATACTAACACTTCTACTTCTCTCTGTATATTCCTGTTTGTAATATATCTGTGTTATTCCATACCTGTGTTCGAGTTCTTCTTTATTGGTTCTACCTTGGACTATCACCGTGGTACAAGGAACCGGACCATAACAATTTCTTTACAAGTAAAGGACAAATTCAGAATCATGTATATGCCTTTCTACAAAAGGATTCTGAGCATGTCATGGACAGAATACGTGGAAGTATTGAAAGAAGGACGAAAATAAGAAGACGCTCATAATTAAAATCAGAAAGAGACGGTTGATATTTCTGAGGAATATTATGAGGAAGTAAGGATTAGAAAATTTGAGACACATAGGGAACACTAAAGATAGTAAGTGGAGACGGAGGAAAGCGAATCACTGATCTAATGGGTTTGTGTTAATATATGACAGAGTAGCCACAAACAGGGAGCCGAATGTTTCTTAAAGCGAGAAAAGACGGGAAATATGAAGAGGCACAGTGGCCATATCGTGATGAGACACGACGCGTATATGATGGTGTTCGTAACGTCACACTCACACATGCAAAAATACACACTCATACATCACACACAGACACATGCACGCGTACGCGCTCTCTCGTGTGCGTGTTTGTGTGTGTCTATTTGTGTGTGTAATAAACCCATATTCAAACACGCACACACACAGTTGCGTATGCGTGTGTTTCTTTCACTCTGACTTTTTGTAATAAGTTAGTGTTTACCTTAAATACAAACGTCGTCTTTTAAGACATATTTTATGTTTATACGTTCTTTTTATAGATACAAAGATTTAAGTAAATGTTCTGTTTATAATAAACAGTATTAACGACAAATTTTTGGCCTGAATGTCCAAGAAATCTTTCATAGAAAATGTGCGTCCTCCGACAGGAATCGAACCTTTATCCTATACGGAACCGTCATATAGCCTGACGTGTTTTTACTGATTGAGCCACAGAAGAACGTTTCGGATAGCATGGTCGATTTTACTGTTTTTAAACTACACTCCTCCATGATTTTCTCTCGTACTTTCATATCTGCTCAATGCGTATCCAAATGTAAACAAAAGTCCCACAATTATTTTAAGACATTTTTTTTTTATGTTTATACGTTCTTTTTATAGATACAAACATTTAAGTAAATGCTCTGTTTATAATAAGCAGTATTTACGACATTTACCAGCCGTAATGTCCGAGAAGATTTTTATAGAAAATATGCGTCCTCCGACAGGAATTGAACCTTTATTCTGTCTTAAAATAATTATTGGGCTTTGTCCATTTCATAATGTGTGACGTCTTCTTGTCGTCACTTTGATGGCTTTACAACATTTCGGTCGTTGTATTCTTCGGCTAAAATTGTTTACATGTCGATTCAGATATCAGCTTTCTCTTCTGTTCTTTTATATCCGATTTCACCCTATGCAAGGCAGTAAAGCCACTAAGACAGAAGGGTTTACTGGAGGTGGAAGAATTAGGAACAGATATATTCATAATGAGCGGGAAGAAAATGATGAATCAGGAAGACAGTAGACAGCGTTTGACATTGCATTTAAATTTTTACAGATTAATGTAGAGTGGAAAGCATGGAGACGGAAGGGATTTCCACAAGCTAAAACCGCGAGAAATTAAACTATGACCATATAATTTGCGGTTATATCTAGCTAGCTCAACTGTATATTGATGTTATATCGACGCCACTGTAGTACTGCGCTTACATGTGATAGTTTCGGTACAATCGCGAAAAGCCAGTCCGAACAATTCCCATGAAAGTATCAGATAAACATTAATTTAATTTACAAGTGTCGGCTGTTTTCATCCCGTTGTTTACGTAACAGAAGATCTCACCAAGATCTTATTTAGTGCTGCTCAGTTATTGCTTTCCAATGAGTCCAAATTATCCCTCCTCGTACAGGGATTGAACCCCAAATAATATGTTAGTATATTCCCAAACAAAGGCTATAGTTCTACTTGCAGATTCGGTTTGTGCTCAGAGTTGGCCTATATGATATAAAGCAAATAAAATCAGATAAACATTTACATGAATAGGATAAATAAAACGAAAATAGTTTCACTGTGCTTGGTTATTTTATTTTAACACATCACCCTTTATCCGCACCTCCTGGATAAAAGTTTCCCTCTTTTTCTCTCAATTGTCACCCTCTTCCTTTACAATCATCTTCAACTTTTAAAACTGTCTTTTCCTCTACTGACTCCACTTTTGTCAATTTCATTTTCATTTACTCCTCCGCCTTGTTTTATTTCTCTTCTGTCATTCCAAAGTCCATTCTTTCGTTTAATGTCTCCGAGAACTTGGAAGTGCGCACAAGAAAGACAATTGTCAACAGGGGAAAAAAAATCAGGAATTTCGTGTTTACGGTCCTTATTTAGTTTACTGGCTTTTAACTTGCACCGATTCTTGCAGACATTTAATCCCTTCACCGATTTCTTTGTCTTCTTGTCAAAGGACTCAGCACTGGTAGATAATCATGTTTAATGGAGATGTTTCACCAAGGATTGATTTCGTTATTTTAATGCAGTCGAGAAGTCGGGTTTATATCAATCCAAACAGCACCTTCAAGAAAGGCGGGCATTCATTTCTCCCACTCCTGATGAGCCATATATAATTTCCGTTTATTTTTTATTTTATTTTTTTGTTACTTTGATTCTATCAACAAGTTAAGTACCATTATATTTTCTTCACTTATATATTCACCGTTATTCGCAATGACTTCACTGCCAATTGTCAAGCAGCTCTTCGATAAATTTCGAGTATTATTACGCAGAATTTGACGTGAAACAGCTTTCGAGGAAATACTGTATCTGGTTTTCACTTGAGAAAATCTTCCCCAGCAAAACGTTTTAGAAGCGATCGAAAAGGTGAATAGATCTGCTGGGAATAGAACAGAGCCATTGAGTCCCAAATGCTTTCCCCTGTGTTATTCTCGTTGTATCCGACCTTGCGTTGTCATGTAGAAGAGCATTTTGTTCTATTCCCGGGAGACGGACTTGTTTGATCCAACGATTATGGAAACATTGAAACTTCTGCGAATCTCGTCTTTCATTGAGTCTTAAGAACTTTAAATTGGTAATACCCAGGCAATAAAAAAGTACAATCCTTAATTTCTTCAAAGTAGCTCAGCATTTTGGATCGGTTGTGGAGATTACTTGTTTTCAATCTACTGTTGTCTGTCATAATATATTTGAAGTTAGTTTAATTATAAGGATAAATTCGTCATTAGAATCTCAATAAAATTTCATGGCACCGTCATTTTTAATGATCCCTCCTGATATAATGTAGACTTGGTTGACAATCTTTCATATAAATACAATTGAGAGAGGATTCTAGTATCATATAAACAATTATACACACTTGAGCAAATCAAAATAATTGGAAGCTAAAGAGAACCATCATCACATACTTCTTAACTCTATTTTCCCAAGCTTATGGCCAGATCACGTTGAAACCTCACTTCCGGTACAACCAACGAAGTTAAGCCACGTCGAACTTGGTCAATAGCTTGATAGCTGACTGCTTGGAAATAGCAAGTGCTGTAAGCTTTGCTGTGAGGGTGGTGTAATGGATAATAGCTCAGAGATTTTAATCAAAGATCCGAGTTTCAATTCCCGTTGCTTTCGTTATATTCACTTCCATAGGATAGGTATGAAAACATATATCCTTCTCCCACCCATGGATTAATCAGTAAGACTCGTATCACTAAACCATTATTATCTTCAAATAAATTTGTTCAATATAAAAATAATTTCTGCTTTTAGATAACCTGCAGAGTATTGATAATCCGTGAAAATCAAACAATAAATCAATGAATTAACTTATCCATCTGTACGTTCATTATTGTGTATATTTGCTGAGGTACAAGTGTTTATTATTATTATTATTATTATTGATTTCTCTTGTCTCTTTAGAGACTTAAGATCAGCAATGCCATCATGATATTTTTTACTTCACATTTTTATAAAAAAATACAAAGAAAACAACCTAAAAACAAAACACATTTTACAAGGATAAAGCACTTCATAATGTGTGAGCTGAACTTGTAAGTACAATATTTTGTAGTTATTTTAGGCACGCGCTACCAGGGACCCCTTCAATGGGTCTACCAGAATCATTTCTAATCAAACCTAGGCCACCAAACGCAACTGGAATTAGTTGGCCACATTTTTGGGATTTCCATTTCAATATATGTATATTTTGTTACGTTTCTTAAGATCTTCAAATCTACATTGGAGTTTTCAGGAAATGTCATAACAATAAGAAAGACCAGTCTAGGCGATAAGCTTTGACTGCCTGTGTGTAAAGTCCCATTAAATTGTTACCAGTCTTATGTCTGGGCGTTTTTCAAATCAATTTGTTACAGTTTCTTTCCCATAAAGTTACAGATTCTCCATTGAAGATACTGACTCACGCTGACATGCCGATGTTTATATTCGGGGGATACTCATGCTGTGTAACCGGATAAAAGATGTTCAACGGTTTCTATATATTCATCAGAGAATCTGCATTTCAGGTTAACACAATAAGTTTTCTTGATAATTTATTATTATTATTATTATTATTATTATTATTATTATTATTATTATTATTATTATTATTATTTTCTTTGATATTTAGTGTATACTCATTTCTTTCCAGGTCTCAACCAGAGACCAGATGTCAGATATGGCATCTTTGAAAATGCCATGAGCATTTCTGAAAAAAAAAAAAGATCACACATATTTTGCATAGATAAAACCCATCGTAAGCTGTACGTTAGAATACAATTATTTGTATTTCTTTAAGGCGTTCCCTTAAGGGGCCCCTTTAATTAGTTTATCGGAACCTTTTCTAGTTAAACCGAGGGCCCCAACTTTAACCTTGAAAAGTTGTTGTCCTCATGTGCCACATTTTTTTAGATGTTCATTTCAAGCTCCTTGTAATTTGGTAGTTTTTTTGAAGATCTTCAAAGATACTTTACAGTCTCCAGAGATAAAAAGGCATGTTCCGATATTGTCATCTCGGGGCGATAATTTTTATTGTTCTGTCTGTGTGTATAGTAAAGTCCAATAAAATTCCTACAGGTCCTATGTTTTGTACCCGGGTCTGGGTGATGTTCATACCCATTTCATGCAGTTTCCTTTCTGTAAAATTTTCAGATTTTTCAATGGAAATATTCGCCCACATTATCACGCCGTTTTTATATTCAGTCGGTTCCAGTATCGTGCAGCCTGATAGAAAATGGTCAAATGTTTCTCGATATCAATCAGAAAATCTGCGTTTTGATATAACACAATTTTTCAGTATGTTTACTTGGTATTTTTCTAATTAGCAAGCATCAGGCTTGTGTGTCAAATACAGAATCTCCGTTTAATATTATTATTATTATTGCTGTTGTTGTTGTTATTATTATTATTATTATTATTATTATAAGAATTACACAATTTTCCCGAAGAAAAACAAGGACAAATACAGTGTTCCTATTGACTGTGTTGAAATCACGAAATATTTTAAATCCAATCTGAAAGGCATCATAGATGTTTCCAAAATCTATATGGAAATATATGAAGTGATAAGCTGTTGTGCGTAAACGAACTTGGATCTAATAAGTCCTGTAATGGAAGCGTGTCGGATGTTGAATTACCAGAATACATCCGATTCTCCCATTAAACGAATAGAAGCGACTGTCAATCGAATGGAAACATCGCATTTTTTCATATTATTAAATGTATTATTATTATTATTATTATTATTATTATTACTATTATTTAAATAAAAAAACATTTAGATATATGTGTGTGCAAATAATACTTCAGTCAATATAATTAGCCATCAAAATATCAAACAATATAACATTAAGAGACAAATACATATTAAAGTTAATTTTATATCTTAACACGTGATACACAATAAAGATCGAGCTATCTTCTCATATGACGGGTTTGTGTCATTAACATCTTCTTCATTCTTCTAGGAAAATGAATTACAACGATAATATATATATATATCGGAAAATAAATACAAAATAATTTAAATTTTATTCCTTTTTTATTTTAGAAATTTTCCATTATATATATATATATATATATATATATATATATATATAAAATAAATAAAAAATATGTTAAATTTTATTCCTTTTTTATTTTAGAAATTTTATTTTTATATATATATATATATATATATAACGGAAAATAAATATAAAATAATTTAAATTTTCTTCCTTTTATATTTTAGAAATCAGCCTACTACACGTAACCCCGGCAAGAACGTTATTTGTTTTATAAGCGTCTAATTTGAACGGTTTCAGATGATCTCATTCACCTAGCTTTTAATGCAACTTCACACGTCCGGTTTTATACGCGTAACAAGCCACGTTTAAATCATCTGTCAATTTTCTTCTCATCCTTTTTTTTTTTTTCGTCAAAAAATCAAGACTCAAGGGACAAGCAGATGACGCTTTTTTAATATTGATGCGTTCATTATTTATAGTGAGAGCAATTTGTAATTTTTTTATGGAGAACGGAGGCGCTTCCGTGTCTCTTTCTTGCAATTTTTATTACACGAGAATTTATTCAGGCGCGTATGAAACACATTAAGAACGCAAATAAAATATTTATTAAAAAATTGAAAAAAATATTCCCACCGGAGCAATAGTATTATGTTGAGAGTTTGGGGATTTTCAGAGGAAACTTTCGGATTGAATTGTCTTTGTTTTTTATTTGTTTTTTTTTTTCCTGTCAAAAAAAAATCCAGGTTGCTCTCTAAATTGCTATAAGAAACTTGCTGGTGAGAGACAAATGTCTTAATAACTGTTTTAGGACGAGATGAATAGCATTACCACATTAATAGGGGGGGTTATTATAAGCCTAGATTCGTCTAGTTCACACATGTTCTAAGTATTTTAAATATGAGTACAGGTTAATACATTTCTTTCCTGTTTAGGAATGGGTTCAAGGCAACTTTCAATGTTTATTTTTTTATCCGTTTTCTTCCATTCTCAATAGCCACTTGTATCTTAGTAATATTATTGCCTTTCTTGTGATGAGCTGATTAAAATAAAAACATCTTTACTAACGTCAGACTACTCTCTCTCTCTCTCTCTCTCTCTCTCTCTCTCTCTATATATATATATATATATATATATATATATATATATATATATATATATATATATATATATATATATATATATATATATATATATATATATATATATATATATATATATATATATATTAATCAGATTAAACCACTGATGAAGTATTGCTGAAATATCTGTGCTGGAACTACATAATCCTTACACTGCTATATGGCTAGTTTTACAATTATGTTTAAGGGGTTTTGTGAAGGACAATATATTCTTCCCTTTGCAACCACGGGCCTAAGCCTATCAGAACTCTATCGCTGTAGGTGACTTCGATATTTTGTAATAGGAAATTTGTGTCACTTGATCAATTACGACAAAGTATTGAGTTCGATCCTCACTGTGTGCCCCACATTTTCAACTTGTGGTGCATCTAAGCTATGCTTAGGAAATCATTATTAAACTTTCCAACGTGTTGTAACAAATAGCAGTTTTATCTCGCTAGAGCAATCAAGACTGAATACAGAGTTCGCTCACTGTGAGCTATACACTCGCCCATGTGCCACATATAGCCTATCTAGTAAATTATCATGCATTTCATCGCTATTTTTGCGGCAAATACAAAAAAGATCTCCATTCTTTAAATCCACCATGTCAGCCTATTTGTGCGCAGACACGTAAATTTAATGTAGTAATTTTATGACGAAGAGACGCAATCCGAATCAAGCAAATCACTAAGTCTACCTCCTGCCAGATAAATTTTGTAACATCGCTGGACAGTAGGCTTATATTTAATAAATTTACTTGAGTGTAGAACAGGTTAACCACTGAAAAGAACACTGAGACGATTTAGAAAATTCTATATATTACTATTTTAAATGAAAGACGTCAGACGTTTCGGTCTAGTAGACCTTCTTCAGAACATAGTTATTAAAACTAGACGATATTCAAGTCAACATGAAAAGACGATAGACATAAGACTAATCAAAAGAGAATAACTGAAACTTTTAAGATCAGCGTTCCGTTTCGCAATACGATCAGGTCGGCGTCACGTGGGCGATGTTGTGAAAACGTATTCCTAAAATAAAGTATATTTTAAATGAAAGACGTCAGACGTTCAGGCCTTCAAATCCCTGGCTTCCTTCGTCAAAGTCCATTCAAGTACCATCAATGATAGTGTGAATAAGTTTAAAAAGGAAGAAAATTATAGAAGAAAACTGGATCAGGAGGTCATAACAAGAAGAGAGTTAATCATTTCAACTTAAAACTAATGAGATCAGTTTGAAAAGATCCAGCTAACCCATAACACGTTTGGCAGGTGAGAGAAGAATTTCAAGTATGACATTCTAAAGAGCAATGAAAAAGGTTTTAAAATGAAATCGAACATGAACCTTTTCAGGCAACATGGACAGAAACTTGCAAATTTAGAGAGGAAGATCATCTTGAATAATTTGTATAATGATCCTCGAATAATATATATATATATATATATATATATATATATATATATATATATATATATATATATATATAATATTTATTTAAAAATATGATTCCAAATCGCGACATAAGAAGACCCCATGTTTCAAAACAAAGAGCCGAAAACTTCAATATAATTATTTAAATTATTTAAATTAAATTGAGTTAAAATAAGCTCTGTTCCATCTTCAAGCGAATTTTTTGAATAACGTGTTTCTGAAATTATTTTAAAAAATTGAAATCTATTCTGATTGTTTACTGGGTAGGCGGGTGTTAACGGTTACTTTTGTAGATGTCACAGTGAAAGGTGGGGTGTCTAAATTTGAAATTGTCTATTTGCATTAAAGACATCGGACTTTGTATAAGATCTTTTTAGATTTAAACTATTCTGATACTGGGCAACAACGGCACACCGGTTGATGACATCGGACTGTATAGAGATTCTACTAGTTTTAAGATTGAAAAAATCAGAAAAATTATATTTAATGAATTTAAAAACTAAACTTAAATATAATTGTCTCTTCTAATTTAAAAAGGGTAAACTTCCTCGACGTAACTCTAGACTAACCTGGCAACACATACCAACCTTATAGCAAACCTAATGCTAACCCTTTATATATACACCCGAAGTCAAACCACCCTTCATCCATAATTAAACATATACCCTCATCAATATAAAATGGAATTAGCATTAACTCCGCTAACAAAGAAATATTCCAACAACACAATGGCTTCTATAACACTGCCCTAAAAAATAGTGGTTATAAACATGCTAACATTAACTATAGAGACAATTGCACTGGCCATAGGAAAAAAAAGGAAAAGAAAAAATCATTTGGTACACCCCTCCGTTCAACCAAATGGTTAATATTAAACTAGGACAAAAAATTCTTAAACCTAATTGATAAACACTTCCCCACCAATAGTAAGCTTAGTAATATATTCAATAAGAACACCCTGAAACTGTGTTACAGCTGCTCTGAAAATCTTGAACGTATAATAAAAAAAGACAATAATAAGATCTTGAACAAGCCCCCATGCCTACACAGTATTAACAGCACTTAAATCAGACAATAAAAGGGAAAAATTATGTAACTGTAGAAACCTAGAAGACTGCCCATTAGAAAATAAATGCTGCATTAAATCAGTGGTATACCAATGTACTATATCATCCACTGAGAGCCCTAGCACTAATAAGATATACATTGGGTCCACGAAGAATGATTTTAAAAATAGATGGAGGCAGCATAAGTGTTCTTTCAATAATATAAACAAAAGAAATCCGACTTCCCTA
This sequence comes from Acanthosepion pharaonis, assembly GCA_903632075.3. Lineage (NCBI taxonomy): Eukaryota > Metazoa > Mollusca > Cephalopoda > Sepiida > Sepiidae > Acanthosepion > Acanthosepion pharaonis. The sequence continues at coordinate 29,443 of CAHIKZ030000281.1, read as the reverse complement.
TCTAAATGTTTTTGGCATTTGAAGGAAACAAATAGGACACCTAAAGTTAAATGGAAAATTATTAACAAGGCTAGAACATGTAAAACTTGGGATGACCCATGCCCTTTATGCCTCCATGAGAAATTGCACATAATTAAGCTTCTAAATAATAATAATCTATTAAACAATAGACACGAGTTAACGGTTTTTTGTAGGCATCATCAGATTTTTGGTCTGAACTATTAGCTAAAAACAAGCATACAATATAATAACATGTTTAATCCATAGCCCACTCATCAGATTCATGGTTTGAATAATTAACTAAAAACATGCATACAATATAACACCCTTCATAATCCATAGCCCAAATAAATAGTTTAAATACCCTAAAAAAGATAACCCTTTATGAAGTCGTCAAAAAACAAACGTTACGACAGTTTTTTTTTTTATATGCACAAATCCCTTTCATAAAAAAATAAAATAAAAAAATAAATAAATCTCCATAGACATGCAAACTAGACGAGGGTTAATACATCCTCCGTTTTAAATTTAGACACCCCCACCTTTCACTGACTTGACATCTACGAAAGTAACTCTATACTGATACTTATTATTAACACCCAACACCCGCTTACCCAACTTAAACAATTCGCCCTAGGTGTTACCATGGAAATTTTGATTTCAATTTTTAAAACACGTAAATTTCAGAAACACGTTATTCCAAAAATAATTTCGCTTGAAGATGGAACAGAGCTTATTTTAACTCAATTTAATGTAAATAATTTAAATAATTTAAATAATTATATTGAAGTTTTCGGCTTTTGTTTTGAAACACGGGACTTCTTATGTCGCGATTTGGAATCATATTTTTAAATAAATAATTATATTTATGCTCTACTTTTGTATCGAGCACTATTTTTTAAAATAATAACTAAAATACTAAGGGAGTTTGGATTATTTACCTAACTAGTTCCTTCCTATTTTCTATATATTTTCATATATATATATATATATATATATATATATATATATATATATATATATAAATAAAACTATTTCAATCCCTTCCGATCCTTAGCTATAACAAATTTTGTTTATTATTGATTTCATCATTCTTCTTGTGTTAAGTTTGGAGATTAATAATACATACATATTTGCCAAAGTAATGTCCGTTAGTTTTATTAAAAAAAAACTCAGGGTTAAGTTAACTGTAATCATTTGTAACATACAACGGTTCAGAACTTATTGTCACAAATGTGAAATTTTGCCTTTCCAATATTTGGACAATTTTGCTGTTACAAACGGTGTCTCTGTGTGTATGTTTATATATATATATATATATATATATATATATATATATATATATATATATATATATATATATATATATATGTGTGTGTGTGTGTGTGTATTGGGGAAATACATGACAAAGAGGAAAAGGTTTCTTCTAACATGTTTCATCCTGTACGATATTATCGGACTAAATCTGTTGTATAGGTTCGACTGCACTTTACGCATCCGCACACACGAGAGATGCTATGAATTTTGAATTTTAGATTTTATTTTAATCTGGCTGATTACATTGACACTCTTTTTCTTTTCTATTCATCTCTATTATTACTAGATATCGCACACAGTTATAATAGATGTGCTGCCAGGAATGGTGAATTGTTGTAAGAGACCTGGCGCAATATTATATATATATATATATATATATATATATATATATATATATATATATATATATATGTATGTATATATATATATATATATATATATATATATATAATATTAATACTCCATTTACGGCATTAGTTAAACCACGTTCGACATCACCTCGGTAAAATGTTATTGTTGATTATGAATGTTCCTCTCTTTTTGTAAATTTCTATCTCTAATCTCGAAAGTCTTACTAAACAGATTATTGTTATTTCTTATAATTTTAATGTATCACTCCAGAAAAGCTAAAACTGACCATAAAGGTAATAATCGGCCATAGAAAGAACATTGACACTTAATTTGTTCTGAAATTATTTAGGAACGACGTGGAATCTATGAAACGGAACGACATACCTTTAAGTATAAAATGTCAGAATCCGAAGTTTCTACCTCAATATGGTCAGGATTACAACCTGGCATGCAATTGTGCCAAAAAGAATTGCGAGACGATTTGGTTTTCGGTTCTTTATACTCGTAGAAATTTCCGTATAAATAAGAATGAACGTTTAGTACGTTCATCCATATATAGACATTTCAATAAATAATCCTAAATTGTTACAGAACGCAGCGGACATGCGAAAAATTATAATAAACTTGCACGTCGCAAATTTGTGAAGGAAGCAATGAGATAGGGAATCTGAAAATCAAATATCAACAAGACTATTTATTCTTAGAGACGAAAAGAAATACCAAAAACGCAACTTTCAAAACAAAATACAATATATGTTAGAATGTTAAATTACCTATTACAATCCTCTTTCAGTACATTTGCGTATGCGACGATAAGTTACGCTGTATAAATAAAGCATGTACTGACTTAGTTCATCCTAGTTAAATCCATGTTTGATTTGATTTATTAAATATTAATAAAGTCAGATTTGTCCTTCCAGCATTTTATTGAAAATTTACTTCCCCCACCTTCCTTTACCCAGTAAGATCTCTTCGTCATCGAAATTATTCCCTGCGTAGGAATGAAATTTTGAGAGGAAGTGTATCGATAATACTTTACAACACTATATTTTCATGCCTAAAGAAAGAAAACCAATCTTTTTTGCTAATTATTTTAAATTCGTTTCCACGATACATTTTTTTCATATTTTCTATCTGCGAAGAAAGTTACGTACATATTCAGTTCATTTTATATAGTGTATGTTTTTAAGGAATTTATTGGTAATTAATATTTGTGTTCCCAGGTTATTAATTAAAGTATATTAAATTGCATCAGTGGAATATTCTGTGGATAAGAATTATTCGATTTCCTCACCGTGTATAAATAAAAAAAGTTTTATAATTAAAATAATTGCTTCAAAAATATTTCTCAAATTATTTTATTTGGCTTTGTTTAATAATTATTCTAAAAGTTTATACATTTTTTATTACTTATTTTCGACAGATAAATTTTGAAATGTAGAGAATATCGAACGTGAATGTTTAGGAAGAAAAAAAACATCGAAATGTATGGCTAAAAGTTGTTTAACTTTTACAGTTTTGTTAAGATCGAAGAATTTAATGTGTATGCGGGGACGAAAAGGCTTTACACTCACACAAACATACTCAAACACACAGACAAACACACACACACACACACACACACACACACACACACACACACACACACACACACACACACACACACACACACACACACACACACACACACACACACACACACACACATATATATATATATATGATTAAATTAGTTTTAAGACATGCTATATTGATTGTTTAAAGTGTTCTATATCTGGGATAGAACGTATACAAATAGAAATATGGATATTGGACACCCAGACATTGGCCGCCTGAACCTGAACATAGACTTTAATCTGCACTGATATATACATATATATATATATATATATATATATATATATATTAGTTAAAAAATAATGTCGTTTTTTGACGTAAAAAAATACGTCAAAAACCGACATTATTACGTCATTATTTTTGCACCATATATATATATATATATATATATATATATATATATATATATATATATATATATATATATACTAGACGATTTCGATTTCTTTTTCTGGTGTTTGTTTGTTCTCTTCGAATGCCAGTTTATTGAAAATGTTTGTTTTTAATTATATATATAATATATATATATATATATATATATATATATATATATGGCGACGTGGCGAGTTGAGATTAAAGCCCCAATCAGATGGGCCATGTACCATGTTCCATTTATGAATTTCATGGAGCTCCCTCTCTGTCGATGGAGGATTTGAAAACTCTGCCGACATTATCCTGTCACTTCATTTGATTTCATTTTGTTGCCAGCCAAAGCAGAATGCGAGCATGTGATAGACACCATTTTTGCCGCTCAATCATGTACATGTCACACTTTAATGTTTCCCACTTTTTCATCAGATTCCAGAGCTTCCGGCAAAAGACTTTTGGAACAGAAAAAAGTTAGTATTCAATTTCCTTTCACTTCGGATTTCCTGTAAAGGTTATGGAGAGATTTGACCTACCATAATTTCGTTCATAGGTCATGGCATTCTGCGTCTTTTCATGCATGTATCTAGGCATTCTTGTAAAGCTTGAAGGTAGAATGTAGAGCTGCCTTCATTTCCAGGTTGCTTCATTGTTTACGGCATTTCTCCGATCTCAGTTTCTTGTCATTGATTCTGATGAAACACAGCTCAATTTTAGTAACCATATGCACTGCATATTGATGAAAATATCACGAGAATGAAGATGAATGAGTGAGTTTCATCTTGTCATAAAACCGTGCGCATATAATTCTTTACACGATACTTCTTTGTTTAACATACACTACGGCTGCTTGCATTACCATGATTTATCTCAAAATGGTAGCCATATCCCACATTAACTTATATAATAGAATAATGAAGAGCATCATAAGATCTATGTGACTGATTAATTCTTTTAAGATTGTTGTCCCATCGATTTAGAACAATGTCTCTCTTGTTATGTTGGTCACCATGGAGAACCACAGATATTTCTTTTCAGCAGATTTCATAAAACCATCCCGGATGCTGTCCAGTAGGTCGCTTGTCATCATCAATGGTCAGAATATAGTAGTCAGCAGAAGCATTTTCTGCAGCATTGTTAAAGCTTTTGACGTAGCTATTTATACAATGTATCATATCTTGCAGTGTCATTGTAAGCTCGAGACTTGTGCTGACTGAAATAGAATTATGCATGGTGGCTTGTACTTGGAAGTTGCAAAAATATAACAGTAGAAATGGTGGCTCTATATTTGTTAGTCGCCGTTGGGATCCAATTCTATGGAACGCATGACGCTGCATTTTAAAATGGCCGGGAAACCAACTTCCTTAATAATGTTATCCCAGAATAAAGACATATGAAAAATACAGTTCTACTTCGCAAAAAACTTAAATCGGTGATTAGCAATTTAATAAAAATTAAGAACTGGTAACAAAAAAGAGACAAGAATTTACAAAATTGGCGAAAAATGTTTCTTCAGTCTTAATGAACATTGAAAATATATGTAGATAGACGTTGTAATAAGGTCAAGCATTGGGAAAATGATATATATGCTAAGAGAAAAAACATGGGAAAAGAAAAGTGTTTAGAATCAATTAAGAAAAAAGGTTTACTGAAGAAAGGCCCGCAAGAAAGTAAGAAACTATGCAAGTATTGTATCGTTTTTTTTTACGTTGAAACATCCCAAGAATTTGTTGAACGAACAGATATGATTTCCAGAAAAAAGAAACATACGGAAAAACAGAGGTATACCCAAAACAAAAGAAATATAATGTTCAGTATATGGCTTTCTTGCCGGAAAGAGGAGGGGCTGAGTACTAAGAAATAAATTAAAATACTGAATAATGAAAAAAAATCTCAATAATGGTATGCTGTAGAGTTAATAAGACACCTCCCGTAACTAAATCAGCAAAAAAAATCACCTCCATCTTTCAATATTTCTTTCTCCAATAGTCCTAATATCCGTTCCAAAATCTATATCGTGATATCTTTTCTGCTGTTATAGTTGTCATATATCAGTACCCTTTGTGAAAACAAACAGAATTCTTCCATTGAGATGAATGAATTTTTGTTTTCAGGCTATCTTCCCCTTTGCAGAAAAGATTCAAATGTTCACATTCAAGGCCTTGATGTTTACATCCGGGACAGTCTTCCGACACCGAGGGAATTGCCAGTCAAGTTAGCTGAATACTCTTTCATATGCTTCCGTCTTTCACTACTAAACTCTGTTAGCCATATCTTTTCATTTATCGCTCCACTTCTTCCTTGCACTGCAGAATATTAGAAATAATAGCTGACAGTATAGAAAAGAAATTTCTCTCCATCCATTGGGGAAAATCTTTGTATTTGGTGACTGTAATGCTCACCATGGCTCATGGCTGAAACATTCTAAAAATACTGATGTTTCCGCTTTTCAGACAATTCCTTATTCTGGTAGTTCTTACTCGTTTCCCTAACTAAACTGAGCAAAAGGCTTCTGTATTTGATTTACTTCTTATCCTATTTCCTCGCACTTGCCGAGCTTCACAATACAGCCCTCTTAGTAACTCGGACTACACTGTGGTAGCAATTGATATTTCGTTCTAATCATCCGTTAAACAGGGACCCACGATCCATATGACCACTTTCCGTTACCAACATTTTGACTGGGTCTCACACATTGATTTTCTTCATGACATCGCATTGATTGTGATGTTTAACATCCCAATTGAAAATTACTTCACTGAGGTTTCTTCCTGTGTCAGAGCCGGCTGGGCCCTTACATCGCTTTTCGGAAATACCAGTTTAAAACTCAATCCTCTCAAAGATTCAAACCACTATTTTCGCCTATACCAACCTGACAGTTCTCATCACAACATGCCCCTATACATTACTGCTTGAAATAACTGAAATTGTTTACTAGATTGAGCTAAGTCCCGGTTTTCCGAGAGTATGACTCACTGCATAGCCTCTAAAATCTTTGACTGTCGTGATTACTGGCGGCTCTGTAATAGGGTATTAAATATGTGTAAGGTCATTATTCCCCAAATGATTTGAGGAGTTAGGTTTCTCTGTTGATAAAGCTTAATGCTTCGGCCGTAAATTATATAAGACTCATCTGGAGTACCCCTGCATAATTACCCACTTAGAACTGAATCTGTTGAGTGATATGCATATAAGCTCATGCATGCTTTCTGCTATCATTTCTAACATTGATCACCACAAATCATGTAAATCTGATGGCATCCCTGTAATAGTCTTTCAGAAGTGTGCTGCTGAATTGACCTCCATTCTCTCTAATTCTTATATTAAATGCCACGCTGTTTCCTGCTTTCGCATTCTGGAAGTCATCGTATGTGGTTCACGTAATTAAGCGTTTACTCTTTCTTTGGGAAACTCTTAGATGCCCTAATCAATACTGAATTCTTTCATCATCACTCAATAGGGCCTTTTCTCAGACAAGCAATACGGCTTCCGTTTCTTCCGTTCATTTGTTGATGTCCTGACCATAATTGCCGAAAGAGTCTGTCATGTTTTAAATAAAAACGGTGAAGCCCGGGCTGTAGCATTGGACGTCTCGAAAGATTTTGTCACGGTGTTATACAAGTTTTCTCCGCCAGCTGAAAAGTTACGGTGGCTCCAAACACATTTTTGAGCTCTCTATTCTTTCCTATCAAGTCGTGAAATGAAATATATCCTAAATGGCAACTCATCTACATCATTTCTTACTAAAACATGTGTCTTTCTAGGGCTCCATCCTTGGTCCTATGGAGTTTTTAATTTTTATTACGACTTCCTGATGTCATCGGCTCCCATATTGTCATCTATGCTGACGGCACAACTATATAATTATACCTGGATAGCAAGACTAATGATGGCAGCCAACGTCCAAAATGACATCAAGTCCGTTGTTAACTGAGGTAAAAGGTGGCTTGTCAATTTTAACTTCTCTCCATTGATCATTTGACAGACCCAGTCTACCTTCCAGCAGCATGATCGATCCTAACCTCTAGGACAGTGACTAGTTGCGCCATATCGGGCAAATATTCTCAGCTGGCATGAAGTAGAATAACTATATTGAATCTATTGCTAGGTCAGCTGCTAAGAAATTCGATACACTTTGAGTTTTTATCTACAGAATTTATCTTATATATCTATGACTCTGCCATTCATTAATGCTTATAATGTTGCTGTCACATATACTCCGGTGCTTGCACTGCTTAACTTGAGCTCCTTGATAAGTTACAGGAATCTGCAATATTATTGGTCCTGATCTGGCGGATCGGCTTCATTCACTTCCTCCCCTGGTCTATACACTTCCATGGTAATTGTTATATATATATATATATATATATATATATATATATATATACTAGAATTAATTCTAAAGAACCAAGCAAACCTGCCTAGGTTTCACCTAAACGGATCTTCAGATTAAACTGAATTTAATCACAATTATATATATATATATATATATATATATATATATATATATATATTTATAAGTTTTATGTATCTTTTATCTTCAAAGCAGAGAGTTCTACATGAACAGAATGCGCTTTCTTATTGACATAACAATTCATGTAGATTTTAATGTATCTTTGAAGTTATTTAAAATGCTGAAAGGACCACCATCTTCATGTGGAAATCTCAAAAATATGGCACATGAGGACATTAAAAATCCCATTTGTAGTTGAATCTCTCAGATTAATTAGAAATAGTTCCGATAAACAAACTGAAGCTATTTCTGGTAGCCCATGCCTTAAAAAATACAAGTATATCTTCCATATTACTAAGAGCTTTATCTATGAAAAATGTGTATGTTTTTTTTACGGAATTGTAAGAGGACAATGCCATTTCAGACCTTAGAAATCTGGTCGGGACACGTAAGGAAATGTATGCACAACAAAAATCAAAGGACATAATAAAAAATAACAATAATAAGCTATATTCTGCCATCATGTAAAACAGAATCATAAAAAAATGTTTAAAATCAGAATTTTTACACAGGACAGTGTCATTTATTAATGAAAACTAATTGTATTCTATGCTGAAATGCCTTATGGTCGAGTGATCATAACATTCGCCTTCCAAAGAGGAGGACCCTATTATAACCTGATTTCTGATGTTATCAGAAACTTTTCTTTCCTATGTTATCGGCTTAGGAATGCGGCCTCAGCGTACCGTTTCTTTTGAAAATGTCTGAAATGCACCAAGGTTTGAGAAAATCCATATGAATGAAATTGCGTCGACAAAAGTGACCGGATGTCGTCGATGATTCTGCTAGCAGAAAGTCACAAGTCATCGTGTCCGAGGAAATGAAAGTACTTGCCTTATTTGAACTGTTGAGTCCATCAGATGATGGGCTCTCACACAGAAAATATAACTAAGAACTATTCAGTATAATTGCAGTATAAACCACACGTGAGTTTTGTGAGTGTTGAACAAACACAGATATTCCTGAGCTGCTTCGAGGACAGTATTTGATTAACAGATTGGCATGCCTAGAAACGAATGCCGTTTCATTATATAACTATCTGTGGGGATTTCTGTGTGTCCATATATGTAGGTTCGTGTGTGACCATGAGTTTTCATGTGTACACAAGTTCTGTCAGTGTAGTAGTGTGCATGTGTGTTAAAGCATCCGCGATCATCTATCTGTGTATGTGTCTCTTTACCTAATCTTCGAACACCTGAAGCCATTGCATTTCGACGTAATTTTGTTTATTTTTAAATTACTTAAGAAACCAGGAAAACTTAGTTTGTCTCCTGTTAGATTTATTTTCATCAGAATTCAGAAAAATAAAAACATATATTTTTATTTATGCAGTAGACATATATGAACTATTTTAAATTTACTTTTTTGAATTATATACACCCGACAGTGTTCCAGATGCACTATGCATTTGATGCAAGTTAGAATTCTATTTTAAAACATATTAGTATTTGCCCAACAACTAAAAATGAAGGCAAGTTTCTGTAAAAAAATACATTTCCAAAAACGACAAAAATGAAAGCCATTTTCGAAAAAAAAAGAAGTAAATATATACAAATACGAAAAATATGTTTAAAAGTCAACTGAGGAAAATATGAGCATTTCAATTTCTGTGTTCTAAGCATCAAGTATTTCATTTCTTAATAAATTTAACTTGTACTGGTAAATATGGAACGTTTTGTAGGTTCTATTTTCAAAATAAAATATTCCAAACTTACCTTAAGAAATAGTACAAGGAAAGTGGAAAAGCAATTATAAAAGTGAAAAAGCCACAGTCTATTGCAAAAGTGAAAAAGAATATTTGGAGCAGCCCATGGTAATACAATCCCATTGCAGAAAGGATTAAATGTGAAGAATGAATGCTGAATAAACCTATAAAAGGATGGGAAAATATAACCAGGAATAATGTTAGACAGGCTCTAACGAATTCAGAAAAAGGAAATGAAAAGATACCAATTTTTGGCTGTCAAAACTGTTATAAATCCATAAAATCTTGCACAAATATTATAAATTTTAATATATAATCCCAATAAAGTCACAAAATGATTATTGAAGTATTATGCATCTCCAACCAAAAACGGCTGAATCATATCGGAAATATTAAAGGAAATTACATGTCTGTCCACCACATATATGTCATCGCCTGCTGTACTTCCTTTTTCCTCGGTGAAAACATTATTCCCTTAGAAGAGAAGGAATGCCGGAGAGGCTCATTCGAGTTGCTAATATCTACTATTGATAAACAAAATTGCCTTCGAAAATTTCAGGAAAAAAAAGCTAGAAATCTCAGCACAACTTAGTTTAATTTCCGTAAAGCCCATGACCATATGCCACACACTTGGATTCTTAAGGCTTCGGAAATGTAGATAGCCTCATCGGTAATAATCTATTTCATTAAACATGGTATGTGAATTTGAAAAAAAACAGTATACCTAAATCACATCAATGTTACTGCTACATCGAAATCCCTGAATATCCTGTAAGGCAACTTTGAAGGAGGCTGCCTTTCACCATTTCTGTTTGGTCTCTACGGAATTTCCACTCGCTTAAGTTAAAAATACATAATAGCTATAGATACAAGAACGTATTTAATCATCTACACTACATGGATGAACTCAGACTCTTTGCCAAAGTCGACAAGGAGATGAACTGTCTCCCCAATAATGTAAAATGTTTTAGTGTTGATAGAGGTATGGATTTTCGATTAGATACATTTGCAAAAGTAACATTAAGGTAAGGGAGAATGACAGAAACACTCAATAGATCTAGGTCTAACCAAAAATATTTGGCAATTGGAACAAGAATGAGCTTATAGGTATCAAAAAATTCGCGAAGGAAATGGAATACATAAATAAAACTACATACGTGTGCGTATGTTATTGAATAGCAGGCTGAATTAAAAAACAAAATTATCAGCCATAAACATCATGATGTTACCTCTGATTCAATACATTTTCAACATCCTGAAGTGCAGCATAACTGACATTAATCGAATGGACGAAAAAACGAGAATGCTTCATACTTGCCATAGCATGCATCATCCCTAGGCTGATTTCGATCGTCTTTACGTGGCCAGATGCGTAGGTCGCAGAGGATTATTTCGACTGGAACTATTTTACAAAACTACAAAATTCGGCCGTAAAAGAACTACAGAATCCTGGATGATGATGATTTGTGTTAAAGATAATGGAAGAAATAAGAAACGTCAGTCCATAATAAACGAATTCCACAAGCTTAGAATGGAACTTCAAGTGGCTGAAGAAAGGCAAGTGAAACTTAATACATTGACTACAAAAGAAAAAAAAAAACTTGAAAAAAAGTGATAACCAATAGACCCGATACAGAAACGATGGCAAAATTCTGCCTGTACCAAACCAACTGATGTAAACAAACGCCGTACCTATCAATGGCTACTTACTGCAGTGGTAAAAGCTGACACTAAAGCTGCACAGTGCCACTTCTTTCTTTTATCAAATAAACATGCACATATACCGAAAAGCTATGTTAGCCCAAAATGCAGATTCTGGGAAAAATATCCATAAACAATTGACTATCTTGTGTCGGATTCCACCTTATTGGCACCTATTAAATATAAAACCAGGAATGACAAAATTGGTCAATATCTGCATTGAAAAATCTGCAACTTTTACGGAAAAGAAACTGCAAAAGATTGTTATGAACACCACCCAGACCGGTTGCAGACATAGGACCTATAACAATTGTACGGGACATTAAAATACAGACAGGCAGAACAATCAAAGGTAATCGTCAGGGACCGCAAAAACAATGAGTTCTATTGCTATGGCAGTCCCTATAGTCTGTATTGTATCATTAAAGATCTTCAAAAAATATCAGAATTCAAGTGCCTTGGAATGGAAATCTCAAACATGTGGCTCAGAGTTGTAGTTTGATGGCTCGGATTTGTTTAAAAATGTTCCAATAGACTAATTAAATGGATTCCTGGTAGTCCATGCCTTAAAGAAATACAAAAAAAAGGGTTCTCAAAATTAAAGCCCACTCCTTACGAATGCTTTTTCTATGCAAAATATGTGTGATCTTTTCTTTTGTTTTTTTCTCAAAAATGATCAATAAGCTCAGATTCCTGTTTGGGACTCGTAAATAAATGAGTATACACGAGAAATCATAGGAAATAATAATAATAATAATAATAATAATAATAATAATAATAATAATACATCAACAAACCCTGTTGGAGTTGGAACCCTAGGATTGGTTGGAAAATATTCCAATTGACTAATTGCTATTTTTATTATTATTATTGTCGTTATTATTATTATTAATATTTCTATTGCCTCAAAATATAAACTTTTGTTCTCACAAGTACAGCCCACACTTTACGAAGGGCTTTAGGTATTTTATTTTTTTTTTTTTTTATGCCAGTGGAAAGTCTCATGATGCCATTTCTAACCTTAGGTCTCGGGGCGGGACCCGGAAAGAAATGTACACACGCCAGAAAATAAAAGGAAATATAAGGAAATAAAAACGATAATAATAATAATAATAATAGAGAAGATCCTGATTTAAGAAAAAAAAGTGATGAAATAGGCGAAAAATATTTTAAAAATCTACAAAAACCATCCACGTACAAAAGGCTGCTTGTCATGAGAAGTACGGCTGTGCTGATAATCAATGCATCAACACAAATGAAACGTAGCAAGCGTGAAGAGATCATATGATGGTGATCTTGTTGATCTTGGCATGTTCCGTTAGTTGACTAGTTACTAATTAATTTTTAGTTTTAACTATAAGTTAAAGAGGATAGATATACTGCCGAAATTATGTCGAACATTGTCAAAAACTATGTTTTCTTTTCTTAAATATTACACTTTGATGTGTGTTGAGAAATAGCGTTACGTCAGTCATTTTGTTTGATTAATAATAATAATAATAACAATACCAATAATTAAAAAATAGCAATAATAATAACAATATTAATAATAATATAAACAATAATAATAATAACACTAATAACCATAATAACAATAATAATACCAATTGCAATAATAATAATAGTAGCGACAATAATAACACTAATAAAAAGAGCAATAATAATAATAATAACAATATTATTAATAATAATAACAATAATAACGACAATAATATTAATAGCAATAATAATTATATAATATTAATAATAATAACAATAATAATAACACTAATAATAATGACAATAATAATAATAGCAATAATAATAACGACAATAATAATAAAAATAGCAATAATAATAATAACAATAATAATAATAACACTATTAATAACAATAACAATAATAATATCAATAGCAATAATAATAATAACAATAGCAATAATAATAACGACAATAATAATAAATATAGCAATAATAATAATAATATTAATAATAAAAATAACAATAATAATAACACTAGTAATAACAATAACAATAATAAAAACAATATCAATAATAATAACAATAGCAATATTAATGATAATAATAACGACAATAATAATCATAACAATAGCAATAATAACAATATTAATAATAATAATAACAATAATAATAATACTAATAATAACAATAACAATATTAATAACAATAGCAATACTAATAATAACGACAATAACAATAATAAAATAGCAATATTAATAGTAACAATATTAATAATAACACTAATAATAATAACACTAATAAAAACAATAACGATAATAATAACAATAGCAATAATAATAATAATAATAATAATAATAACGACAATAATAACAATAATAATAGCAATAATAATAATAAAAAAAAAGAAACCCGCTGATGCCGGCTTTGGTAGCTGAAGTAGGGCACACTCATACTACTTGCGATTGGTGTACTTAACTACTGCGGTAGAATCGAGAAATGGTTAAAGAAAAGCGCCATTCATTGCAATGTGGAACGCTTGCAGGAAAGGAATCGCTTAGCAACGGCAAGTTTAATGTTGAAAATGATAAAAATTCAAACAAAAGAAAATATCATCATACCTAAAGTTGCTTCTTTTCGCCACTATCCATGCATTAATTACTAGATATTAAGTTATCTGAGAAATGACAGAAATATTAATGATAATAAATGAAAGCGATGTCATATATTATGATAGGAAATCTTGATTATTTTAATTATCCATTTATCCTTATATTTTTCTTTGTTTATTATCTTGTAAGTTTTATTATATTATTATGAATTTTTATAGTCTTTAAATACTAAAATTTAAAATGCATATTTGTTTATTTTTAAGATAAGCCTTGGCATACCTAAATTCTTTTATGATAAGTGTTTAACTTAATAAGAAATATGTCTCACTAAGAATTATATTAAGAATATTTAACATTGTATTTGTTAAATTACTCATACATTGGTACGAATAAATCTACCTTTTAAATGTAATATTTTTCTTTATTATGAAACAAGACGTAAATTTCGAAATTGCATAAAACACTTCCAGTAGTAATGTTTGTTTTGCATTGTTTTGTTTATCTATGACTATTTGTTTAATAGAGTTGATTCGTTTCTCTATCATTTATTATTCAAACATTGTTAACAACATTTGTCTATAATTTTATTAACTTATCCTTTTCTTATTTTGTAAAGTAATGTAACATTTCTTTATGGACGAGGGCATATTTTCAAATTTGCAGTCAAAGCATTTCGAGACGTAACGTTCTTTTCTTTGTTTCCTACTTTTATTATTGACTAAGAATAGTCAATTTCTTGTATTATTTTTATTCCAAATATTTTAACAAAAAATATTCTCATATATTTAATGAAAATTTAATACTTTTTAAAATGTCTTTCTTATTTATAGACTATTATATAAATATAATAAGAAACTGTTTACTCCGACATCCAGTATAAACTATATATTTATGTGTTTATGACTGTTCATATATGCTTTGTGTAGATGGAACTACTCAGCCTGGGTGGGTTATAGATCTAAGTGAAAGAAAACTCTGATTTTAAAACTCAGCTAACTTACAGCCGTAGACAATCATGGGAAAGGCTTCGAGAGTATTCCATGAGGTCAATACGGAACCGGAGTCCCAAAGAGTTTGATGTTATGTTCAACATTGTTCTGGCAACACGTGCGAGACTATCTCTACCAACTGGACCTGTACATCTATAACAGATGCTGCGCCGTCAGCAACAGCTGAGGCATAACATTTTGGAAGCAGATACATTGCCCCTCGAGATAGTAGGATGCCACATACGACATAAGAGTAAACAATTAAATATATAATAATAATAATAATAACAATGAAAGGAAAAATAACAATAAATGCATGACTAAATCTTCCTATGATCTTAATATCGATGAGGAATACTGGGGTCATAGCTGTATCACATGGGCAGGACGATCTCTTTAATTTTGGTCTACAGTCGTGGTACCTTGAACTAAATTAAGCCTTGATGATAAAACGCAAAAATACAAATGTTAATGTTTACAATTAAATACTCATACCGTATAGGTCGTCATCCGGGTTACCAAGGCCCGCATCTCCCAGAGGAAACCAGCATGAGGTCGAAAAATTTGTTATTGGATACGGAAACGCCAATTCTTTCTATTATTAAATAAACATGCACACATATACCGAAAAGATATGTTAGCCCAAAATGCAGATTCTTTGAAAAATATCCATAAACAATTGGCCATCTTGTGCCGGATTTCATCTTATTGGCACCTATTAAATATAAAAGCCGGAATGACAAAATTGGTCAATATCTGCATTGGAAAATCTACAACTTTTACGGAAAAGAAACTGCAAAACGTTGGTATGAACACCACCCAGACCCGTTTACAGACACAGAACAATTGTATGGGACATTAGAATACACCCAGGTAAACGATGACCAAAAATTGTTTAAATCCAACACTTGACCTGGTAGCTTAATGCTAAATCAATAAAACAAAAATTATATACGAAAGCGAACTAAACTTAATTTTGAAGAGTATAAACAATTTATACGAACGTTTGTCATTGCAACTGAAAATCCACAAAAGAACATAATGTATCTGCAATACCAATTATGGGGAGATATTGTAAGAACTAAAATTAGATCCTCTCTCGACCTAAATATGATTGGCAATCTCAAGAGGGAAATAATGCTAAAGAAATTACGCTCAAACACAGAAATAGGTAAAATAAAACTGAATCTAAATCAAAATACAATCGGGAAAAAAAAACAAGTAAAAAATGAGGCAAGAGTGGAACTACATAATATTACAGAGGATCAGATACAATGTGAAATAAATGAGAAAAGGAATAAAACGTAAGAATATGGCTGCAACATCAAACAAGATCGAAACTGCATGAAGAATAAACCTGTGCGCAAATAGAAAAATATAAACAATAAGAATGTTAGCCATGCTCTAAAAAATGCCAAAACACTAAATCCCCAGGAAATGACAAGCTACCCAACTTTTGGCTCTATCATTTATCATCAATCCATAGAATTCTTGCTCAATACTTACCAAACCTAATTGATAACCCCACTGTTATTCTAGAATAACACGGGGGTTATCACTGGCGGTATTACATAGCTCCTATCGAAAACGAGTGGAACAGAAATTGCAAATAAAATGTCCTTCTACAACATATAAATTCATCAAATCTGTTCTGAAACACTGTACGTACTCTTCTCATGATTGCTACGATCTACTACTATTAAGCAAAATTTTCTTGGAAAATCGCAGGAGATTGAATATATAGATTATCGTTAAGTCATTGCTAGTGTGCTACACTCTTGTATTCTTAAGGTTATAGAAATATTCAAAGTCTCCCCGGTGACAGTAAATTTCCTTAAATATAGCATGAAACTGTGAAAATCCACATTATGCCTAAATGACACCAAAGGTTCTACACTTCCAATTGTTTGAGTATCCGACGAAAAATCTTTTAAGGAGAGCCCCTGTCGCAACTTTTGTTCAGCCTGTCATTAATCTCCCTTTCTTAACAACTAAACAATAATAAATATGTATAGGAAGAAAAAAGAATTTTATTTACATATTCTACATGGATTATATAAAACCAAACTATTTGGCAAAGGTGTCAATAATGCAATACAGTTTGAACATCCTTAATTGTATGTGTCCAGATGCAAAGGATGCAAGTATTAGATCTACTAGATCTGGCACACAAAGCCACAACAATCAGTCTTCAACTATACCTTGAAAATACAGAAAAATACATGAGGATCAGTGTCAACAAACATTAAAACAACCAAAATCTTTATTCAGTAATAAAGGAAGCCAACAAATTCAAAAGGGGAATTCAAGTGGGTGAAGAAGCGCAAATAAATCATAATACACTTGCTGCTAAGGCAAAGAAACTAAAAGAATGCAAAGCAAAGTCAATGAACCGAAAGCAGAAACGATGGCGAGGTAAGCCTCTTCGTAATCAATACACTGCCGTACCAAACAAGTTTATATTGAAAACACCGTACCCATCATGATAGATTGAGCCAATATCTGCAATGGGAAATATGCAAATTTTACCAGAATAAATTTTAAGAAAATTGTATGAACGACAACCTGAACCGGTTACAGGAGATAGGACTTCAGTATCTGTCTATATTTCTGAGATGAGTTATTATGTACATTATTTACATTGTTCGGACTATTGTCCTCATTGTTTTCGCCATATTTATTACCTCAAATACACATGGCACAGTATATAAAGGCGTTAGTTAGAACAAGTGACAGGACCCGAAGAGTGTGAGTTCAATACCTGGTTAAGGCAGTGGAGATCATGCAGAGGGGAATTAATAGGAAATAACTGATAACTGACATCCATTAAACATGGCACGTTGAACTAGAACAGTCTACCCTAGTGAGTGAAATAAAGGTTTCAATCCGACATTCCAACCACCTGAAACGTTGCAATATTATGGCAAGAAAGATGAGGAGAATAGTCCGAATAAAGTAAATGATGTAGAGATGGGACTTGTAACAATTTTTTTGAGATTTATCATGCAAACGTACCGAAAAATTGAAGCTAATCAAAGAACACAATAATAGCATGAGCCTTTTTATTGACATTGAAGTTCCATGTATATTTGTAGATCTAAGAAAATCAATCAAAATACAAGGATCTTGAAGTGAAACTCACAAAGTGTCTCATGAGGACATCAATAATTACAGTTCTAGTTGGAGTCATCGGATTGATTGGAAATGTTTGTGAGACATGGTAGCCCAAGGCCTTAACAAATACAAAAGATTTTACTCATAATTACAGCTCACGCATTACGAAGCTTTTTCTATGTAAGATATATGTGATATTAAGTTTGTTTTAGTTTTTTTTTTAAATGATCAGTGGAAAATACGAAGCCATTTCTGACTTTAGGTCTCTACTTGGAAACCACAAAACGAAATGAGAACCTGGCGTGATAATGCAAAATGGGGACACCATTTAGTACTTAATGACTGATAAATACAAAATGTTAATTAACGCCATTTGACAATTTTAATTATTCCAGTATACTGCAAGAATTATCAACGGGAATATTTCGTGGTGATTAGAGTATTTAAGTTTTATTTAATGAATTTATGTACCAATACAAGTTTGAGCGCTAAAAATACTGTACATTTCAATGCAATCGTCTTCATCTTACAGTATTTACTTCTTCTCTGATAGTGTGGAATATGTCGTATTTACTTCTTCTCTGATAGTGTGGAATATGTCGTATTTACTTCTTCTCTGATAGTGTGGAATATGTCGTATTTACTTCTTTTCCGATAGTTTAGAATATGTCGTATTTACTTCTTCTCTGATAGTAATATGTGGATAGAATATGTCGTATTTACTTCTTTTCCGATAGTTTAGAATATGTCGTATTTACTTCTTCTCTGATAGTGTGGAATATGTCGTATTTACTTCTTCTCTGATAGTGTGGAATATGTCGTATTTACTTCTTTTCCGATAGTTTAGAATATGTCGTATTTACTTCTTCTCTGATAGTGTGGAATATGTCGTATTTACTTCTTCTCTGATAGTGTGGAATATGTCGTATTTACTTCTTCTCTGATAGTGTGGAATATGTCGTATTTACTTCTTCTCTGATAGTTTTAGAATATGTCGTTTTACTTCTCTGATAGTGGAATATGTCGTATTTACTTCTTCTCTGATAATGTCGTATAGTTTAGAATATGTCGTATTTACTTCTTCTCTGATAGTGTGGAATATGTCTTATTTACTTCTTCTCTGATAGTTGGAATATGTCTTTTCTTCTCTGATAGTGTGGAATATGTCGTATTTACTTCTTTTCCGATAGTTTAGAATATGTCGTATTTACTTCTTCTCTGATAGTGTGGAATATGTCGTATTTACTTCTTCTCTGATAGTGTGGAATATGTCGTATTTACTTCTTCTCTGATAGTGTGGAATATGTCGTATTTACTTCTTCTCTGATAGTGTGGAATATGTTGTATTTACTTCTTCTCTGATAGTGTGGAATATATCAGTTGGAAGCTACTGGCGGCTTATCCTTATAAACATCCACTCTGGTCATGGCTTGTCTATGGCAGTTAAGTGGCACCACTCAAATAAATCTTTAGTTTTTGATATTTTTCTCTCATATTTTTCAGTCTCAACATCTGTGCTAGATTTGGGTACAACTGAAATGTGTCGTAATCCATGATTAGGTTTTTGATGTTTTATATACCAACAAGTTTAAATTAAATTAACTCAATTATGTATGTTTTAAACATGCCAGGTAAAAACCTTGTATTTATGCGATCATGATATTTTTTTTTCTTTTGAGAGTTTCCTTTTCTTCGAAAGACGTCTTACACTATGGCTAATGATCTCAAACTTCCCAATATTTACGAAATTATTAACAGACGACAAGATTGTATATCTTTATCGTAACGAAAAGAAAAATCTATCTTTTAATGACGTAGCAAAGAAAATAATACAGAACTTTTACCTTCTCCTATGTAGCACTGTATGCTGTACAATGTTACTCATAGATAAAGAGATTAAGAATCTTCGATCAACAGAAATCTGGTTCCAGAGAACGATGCTGAAATTACTATGGACTGATCATGTGAGCAACAACAAAGGTTTAAAGAAAATGCCAACAAAAAGGGCACTTATACTTGACATCACAAGAGGACAGCAGAAGGCTTGACAAATGTGATACTGACAGGACAGATTCATGCCAAGGTGAGCAGAGAAAAACGACAAATAATATACATAGTGTTAT
Source organism: Acanthosepion pharaonis (assembly GCA_903632075.3). Taxonomy (NCBI): domain Eukaryota; kingdom Metazoa; phylum Mollusca; class Cephalopoda; order Sepiida; family Sepiidae; genus Acanthosepion; species Acanthosepion pharaonis. The sequence goes on along the minus strand of CAHIKZ030000281.1, from coordinate 9,077 downwards.
GGGGTCCACCCCTTTTTCATATGAGTGGAATCGACCAGTTACTGGGACTGCTGTCGTTAAATACCCAGAGTCAGTCAGAATATACGGAGATTGATAGAGAGATTGGGAGAGTGAGCAGAGATTGTGATTGAGTTGGAGGTATAATAGTTTAAGGCAACCGCTTGTAGAAGTCAGTTACAAGCACGTAGGCTCTAAGGAATATATATATATATATATATATATATATATATATTATTATTATATATTATATATATATATATTATTATTATTGTCATTATTATTACGACTAACCGCGTTCCTGGATTTACTAACAGAATTACCCTTTGTATTATTGTGTAAATACATTTAATTTCTTATCTTTATTTCTTGCGTTTGTCATTTATTGGAGATCGAATTTCATCTCGGAATCCACAATGCATAGCTAGCTTGAGAAATTGGCTATAGACAGGGTTGAGGCGATATGCAAAAATGTCAAAATTTATTAAGAGCTACAAAGTTGAGCCAATTGTGGAGAGCAATGAACAGACATATGTGCCACTGAATTGAAAATATGCTCGCAGAAACATAAACATGGAGCGTTTATTTTATATAAGAAGTACGTATTTTAATATCGATTGAAGTAATATATATATATATATATGCGTTTGTGGCCTTCATGAGTGTGAGGCCATAAATAGGACGCTTATATATATATATATATATATATATATATATATATATATATATATGTGTGTGTGTGTGTGTGTGTGTGTGTGTATGTGTATATATATATATATATATATATATATATATATATATATATATATATATATAACCCCTTTCTTTGAACTAAGTACTTAAAGCACGTGGTGATTTGTTTCGTTTTTCTTCTGATGTTTTTAGTTTTTTTTTTTTATTTCCAATTTTTCCTCAGGTACAGATTTGTCCTCACATATCTGCAAGTTGAGATTTTCCAACAGTACTACTATCAATTTATATATATATATATATATATATATATATATATATATATATATATATATATATATATATATATATATATATATATATATATATATATATATATATTGTCAGACTCGATTTCGATGTTTAACAGCTCATCACTGTGATGATACAGACTTTTTTTTGAGTTCAATACCAGGCCACTCCAGTGCTGAACCAAAAATTAAAGCGTTGATTTAAATGGAAATACTTGAGACATCCCGAAGAAAAATGTCACGTGGAACTAGAACAATCAACCCTGGTAGATAAAATAAACGGTCCGGCTCGAAATTTCAATCTTCAGAATCCGGATCGTAAAACGGCCGAAACGTTGTGAATACGGCAAAAAGTAAGAGAAGAAAAGAAAAAACACAGTCACAAGGTTCAACTTCTTAAATGTATATTATTAAAAAAAAAAATTTGACGTATAAAAATAAACAAATTTCTAAAAAAATAAGTTTTGTGTACAAACGTTGCTTGACTTGTAATAAAAAAATAAAAAAATAAACATCTGTACACGTAATAGTCACTTCAAAAAAAGTAAACGGCAATAGAGTGAAGCCATGCAACATAAACGTGCTTAATATTAGCGTCACCTTGTTCATCTTGAAATTTTCCGTTAGTTGATTAATTACTATGAGTAATTAATCAATAAACTTTGTAAAAATCTTAGCGAACTCTCCTGTCATTCTTTTCATTCCCCGGGGAAGGTAATAACTTGCATTCGTAACTATCCTCATGCATTTTAACGGTCCAAATATCGGTAGATTCTGAATATTATTTTTAAGAATGTGCACATTAATTGGCGAAATTACAGACCTTCGTAATAAAATGTTATGCAAGCTCGTTTGACGTCACATTGTACTGCCTGACATCATACCCGTGTTCATTGAGTCTTTTATTTAATTTTTTTTTCCTTTGTTTAACTCACATAAATCAAGTCATGTTTTGTACATTGGGTGAGGTATCTTAAATGGGGATCAGTACAATTACCTTTCTCTGTAGAAGCTGTGATATTTCTCTTTGGATTTGCGATAGAATTAACATAACCCATGTACTTAAATATAACTTGAGAATACAGACATCTTGTTGAAATATTGTTTAACATTGTTAAACACTGTTATTTTCTATCTCACTCATAATTCTTCTAAGCACGCCCTAAACATGAAACTGGTAGAAAATATGCTAAACCCAATATATGTATAATTACACACATTTTTTATTTACATGAAATACATCTTGCTAAAGTAGCGAATAGAAATTGCGGATTTTCCCGGAAAAATATACTTTGGATGAACAGGTAGTCTCTGACGATGTTTGATTGAAGGTTTTCTAATCATCAAGAGGGTTTGTTTTTGTCAGATTTGGTTTGATCTGGTTTGCTTTGGTTTGGTCTGGTTTGGTTTGTTTTGTTTTACGGCATATCAACATCAAATGGTTATTTAATGCCTACAATTTTTTGTTGATGGTAGTAATTTCTTTTCAAAAATGTATTGTTGCTAATATATATTTTTTCAACACATGTATTGCTGATAATATTTATCTTCGTCTGGCTGGTAATTTTTTTTTCAATAATCTATTGCTGGTAATAAATATTTGCCCATAGTTGGAACCTTCACAGGTGCCACCGCCCAGGGTCAGGGCGGACCTGGGAACACCAGCAATTAAGAGGTTGTTCCAAGCTCCTTAAAATCTCCTGATCAGTTACCTTGCTGTTGGATGCAGTCTATCGTCTTACGGATATAGTTTATCCACTTACTAAGAACTGTTAACAAGATGTAACTCCTAGAAACCTACATCAGCTCATTAACAGAAATGTATAATGGGTCATGTCCTCGGGGACATAACCAATTAGTTAAAGCCATACAAATGAACATGCAAAACAGTCGTACTTACCTTATTTATTCTCGACTGTTTCCCTTTACCAAGAGAAATCATGTACATCTTAACGCATTCAATGCATTAAAATTTAAAGAACTTCGGGCGATGTCTGTTGAAGTAAGAGACCATTTATCATTATGATTATTACTGTTGTTCCATTTTGAATGTCTATGAGGATACTTACCTCCTACCAATTATAAACTATTGATATAAGACAGGAAATATGTTACGGTCTTGGCTTATCCAGCAGAACGGAATTTGAAGTTGATGAATAAATCACACGCACGAAAATAAATTTTATATGGACAATATTCTACGCAGTGTACCAACAGGGATGGTAAGTACGACATTCTGAATTCCTTGTAGACAATGCTGTCATTAAATCTTTACACATGACTAGCTAAATAATCTGAACGCTACGTTGTCTGGAAATGATGTATTTAAAACATGAAGCTGATTATTGTGGAAAATAAATTCTATCAATAATACATAATGCAGATTATCTACAGACGACAACATTCATGTGTGTAAGTCTGAAGATTAGCCTAGATATATTTTAATGGATTATCTCATTTAGTAGATCATGTGTACATTAATTAATTTTGCAGTCTTAAGGTTTATTTGAAGTTCTAGGAAATGATAATTAATTCGAACAAACACTCTGCATGCAGACAAAATATGAATGCAGCATGTAAAGAAAAATAAGAGTGGTCGATAGACAAAGGGACGGCATCTTACCGTATATAAGGCTAAGGATTATGTAGCGTTGATCACCGAAGTAACGTTGAGTCCGGTCGGTACATCGAGGAGTGACGGCTTGTGGATAACAGGTACAGTAAGCTGGGGTGTGCGAGTGGATAATGGATAATATCTCAGCAATGGAGATCGGAGAGTTGTGTTCCAATTCCAGTAAGGTTATTTAAATTCACTTACATGCAACAACCATTTCGAAATGCTTGAATCTACAAATTCTGCGATGGGTTAATCACTATAACTTTTATCAGGAAATTTTTATCATCGCCAAAATAAAGTCTTAAATCTTAAAAAACAATATTGTCACTAAATAAACTGCAAAAGGTTGATAGATCATAAAAAACGAATCAACAAATCTAATGTGATTGATGGAGTTATTATTATTATGATTATTATTATTATTATTATTATTATTATTATTATTTTAACAATAACCGATCATAGATCCCTAACTTTTCCTGTCCCATGTCAGTATTTGATATCTTACCTAATCCATGTCAGCCAATTATTTACACAACCTAGTTAGGTATGCTAATATCTACTTTCCTCTATCCGGCTTGCCTTCAATATGTCTTCCAAGCTCTCTTACCATATTTATGCCCTAGGAATTTAAACTATCCTTTTATGATTCCTTATGTGAATGCTTTTTTGTCTTTTTAGTTATAATTATTCTTTCTTACATTATAGTTGCTCAATAATTCGGTCTATTGGATTCTCAAAATTATTCAATAGAACTACGATAAGGATATATATATATATATATATATTTTATTTTCTTGGATAAGGTATTGTTACAATACAATATTAACACTATTTACATCGTTTGGACTGTTTTTCACAAATGAAAAATTTCCAACGTTTCGACCGTTGGGCGATCAGTGTTTCGACAGGTAATATACGTTCGAATATACGCCAGTGGTCTAAATAAAGGGTTCAGTTATTAAGTCCGAGCTACGTAAAAGGAAGGAGGGCGAGGCAAAATGCCGTGAATATGGTAGTGAATATGACGACAGCAGCCGAATGAAGACATAGTTTATATATATATATATATATATATATATATATATATATATATATATATATATATATATATTAAGAAATATAGTTTTAAAATATGCTATAATTGGGGTGAAAAGTGCTCAGAGATAGATCGTATGCAAATATAAAAAGTGACCATTGAATTCAAACACTCAGAGGCGAGAGGCTGTTTCATGATAGACACAATAGTCCGGTAGACTGACGATTGCGTTTAACATGAAAACAGAGAGTCGCCTCTGTGTTCTAAAGAGAAATGTTCACTTATATATATATATATATATATATATATATATATATATATATATATATATATGTGTGTGTGTGTGTGTGTGTGTGTGTGTGTGTGTGTGTGTGTGTGTGTGTTTTTCAATCACATGTTATTAAAGACTATGGAACTCTTCCGTTTAATAATCTTTCTTTCAGGATTTTTTTTTTGCTTTGTCGCAAGTTTCTTTATATTTAGGAATGAGTTTTCGAAAAAAGACCACAGTCCTTGTTTTTTTTTTTTTGTTTTTTTTTTTTTTTGTTTTTTTTTGTGTGTGTGTATATGTGTGTGTGTGTGGGTGTGTGTGTGTGTGTGTTTATTTTTTCTTTGTTCCGAGCGCTTTCCTCACCATGGATGTACCTTTTGGTCTGAAGTATGTTGCTTTTTAATTTTATATTTTATACATAATAATTTCAGGTATTCAGGTAGTGTTGTAGCATTAGTTCATTATCGAAATGGAGGAAAATCCTAATCAACAATACCAAAATTCTCTACAAATGCAATTGCAAAAACGCTTACCAATTCCTTAAGGCATCATAATACAAACGAAAATACAACATAAATAAATCAGAATTTAATACACGCATATACATCTTTAAAATATTTAATAATATTTAACACGCAGATACGATTTAATTATTATATATATATATATATATATATATATATATTCAATTGAGAGAGTACAATTAAATTTGGATTTATATATATATATATATATATATATATATATATATATATATATATATATATATATATATTCTAAGGAGGATAGAATCCAGGTAAAACTCAATGTCCAGAACAGGTAAGAATACATATTATTCCCTACTATATATCATTGTCTGTCTTTATATGTTGCAATTTATATTTTTGATTATTGAATTTATTCATGTATTGGTATATGTGTATATGGACATGTACGTAAAACGTTTTACAAAATCTGATAGTTTTCTGATGTTTTTTATATACCGAGGTTAATATGTAGACTTAATTGACGTAGACGCCTTAATAATTCCGTGTCTTTTTCTTTCCATATTTTTTGGGGATTAGTTTAATTCTACCCATCTTTTGTTATATGTTAAAAAAGTGCATGGGTGGATGTGTTTTTTTTTTTACATTTTAATTATATATATATATATATATATATATATATATATATATATATATATATATATATATATATATACGGTTTCCCATACTTAATACTTCTCATTTCCATCTCGCGTGGTCATCGTCATGTGCGGTGATTTTCCTTTCCAGTGTCTTATATGAACGTGTTTATCCTTGAAATCATCCATCAGAAACAGACTTTTCCTGTTCGTGTATTGCTTGATATATTGTACAGTAATTGTCAATTTTCATAATAGCTTATGTAAGCCGAAAGCTTAGATTGGATTAAAAAATAATGTTTCAATATTGTGATTTTCTTTCTTCGTTTATTGATAATGTTATTAAGTTTATCGGACGTTATGAAAAGAAATTTGTCTATATTATTTAATGAAACTTGTATGAATGAAAAACTGCTGCCTAAATACACACAATATCAATTTCAGTAGAGCTCTCTGGGGACGAGGTGTGGGTCGGTAAACAATGACTATTATAGCTATATAGCGAAACTCTACGTGCCAATCACTGTCGGTCACTGGACACTTTTTTGTAAAGAAATACGCGAAAATCCACCCTCTTCCCTACCGTGCTTAATGGTTAGAATTTTCATTTTGTCGGGTTTCGATCCTAGCTAGAGGCAACTATGTCTAGCCACACTGATGAACTGTGAAAAACAGCCAGTCTCTCTCGTTCCGTGACTATATATATATATATATATATATATATGTGTGTATAAATTTCCAAGAGGGTAGAATCCAGGCAGAACTCAATATCCAAGACAGAGAATATGATATAAAATGCTCAAAATCTAATAATCCGTGGTTATAATTTATTAGATTGGAATCGTAATCACGATCCAATTCATCAGATCTACAAATTCAAATATGTATATAGGTTGTATATTTTATATATGAGTGTGTGTGCATATGTATGAATGTCTGTAAGGTTTTGTATATGTGTTTGTGCGCACATATTGTATGTCTATGTGTGTATATATGTATGCTATATATATATATATATATTTATATATATATATATATATATATATATATATATATATATATATATATATGCACACGTATATGTATGTGTATATAAATATATACAAGGTAACCAAAAAAGTTCACTCCGTTTTTTGATTAGTCATTGAATGAGTTGAAATATATACGAAATGCCTGTAATTGTTTTCCAATTCGGACAGCCGGAAGTAGGAACATCAGGCGTTATAAAAAAACATGCGCACCGCGCCCGGCCATCAGTTATAAGCCAGACAGCTGTGAGAAGGATGGAAGTGTCTAGAGAACTCGTTCGGGGCTCTTTGCTTTACGACTTGAATGTGGGCTTATCAGCAGCTGCATCAAGTCGCCGCATATATGAAGCATTTGGGGATAGTTCTGGGGATGAATGTACTGCAAGGCAATGGTTTTGAGTATTCAAATCGGGAGATTTGTCTCTCTATGATGAGGCTCGCAGTGGACGACCACAAGTCTTGAATGATGGAGTCCTGAAGGTGGCCATTGAAGAGGACAGTAGTCTAATGTGTGGTGAACTTGCAAGACAGTTCAACGTTTCCGATGAAACAGTTAGACTTCACCTGCACATCCTAGGTAAGACGTACAAACAGAGCAAGTGGGTTCCGCAAACGCTGTTGGAGGTCCACAAGAAACAACCAGTGGCAGCCTGTGTGACACCATTTAGGGAAGCAAGGAAAAGGAAGAAAAGAAGGGAAAGAAATTAAATTTTGATAGTGAAAAATGGTGAAAGGTTTCATTGCCATTGTCGAGAATTCTAAATAGATAAAAATTAACTATGTCGTGGTGGCGGACTTATCGGGAATAGATAACAGCCACTTGGTGCTGGCGAAAATCTAATTGACAAATTCCAGATCGGATAGCTAAACTCCGGGACAGAATAGATAAACATTTAACTGTGTCACGGGAATGCCATTTGGGGCTTCCACAGAAAACTACAGAGATAAAAATTTAATAGGAATGCCCTGACCACACACAAGCTGAAAAAAAAAGAAAACAAAGAAAATAGGTTAAGTCTTTGTCGAGGGAAAGATATTGTTAGACAAGGTCTGGGTTGTGTTAGAATCTGGCGATAATAGCGAAACTATTTTATCGGAAAAGTTGGATGTGTTTTGCTGGATGACCACCCACCCTGATGATTGACGAAGTCCTGATGAAAGTGACCTTGGGATAGGAATTGAGGTTATCACACTACGGATCGTATTGTTCTGTTGGCGGCCAGAAAAGAAGAGAGAATAAAAAAGAAAAGAAATAGAAAAAAAGAAAAAGAGGAGATAATTCTTTTTTCTTTGAGCAATATATTTTTTTAAGAAACAAGGCTAGTCTGGTCACACCCACACTGTTGATCGACCATTGGATGAATGTTAACGAGAGCCAGGCGGAGGTGATCATGTGATGCAGGGGGAGGCCTGCTACCACTCCTTCAAGAGGATATGTATGAGATGTTACTGCGAAGAAGTAGGAAAATCGTTGACGCCCTATGAAGGAAGGGGGAAGAGAAAACTTCCAAAAATGGAAATAATAAATTTTTCCTGACCGAAAACAAAAGAAGGGGATTGTGGATTTAGAATTATCAGGGAACCTCAAACCCCGACGAGCCCACCCCGGTTTGGGTCGGCGTCCATATAAGCAAAGTCGCAGCGAGCGAAAATCAGTTCAGCCCAGTTCGGTACAGTTTCCAGTTCGCAGTTGAAGTGGGTCCGCCTCGCATTAGCTGACTTGTAAGATTCGCGCAACTTCCGAACTCACCTTCAATCCAAGAACAATTTATTTTTGAAGAGCGACTTAGATTCATACCACCAACACAAGTTTTACGACTATCGCCTGAAGACACACCAAGAACCTGTTTCTTAAAGAACAGACAACTTAAGATGTTAAAACTCACCTAACAAAAACAACGTGTCACGAATCTATATAGCGGGTAGGGAGATAGACGCAGTCTTATGTATCCAGCAACCAGATATAAAGTATTGTTATCCTTTTTTTTGATACCTTGAACTTTTGAGTTATTATTTTATTTT
>CAHIKZ030000280.1:2720000-2787467 GCA_903632075.3 Acanthosepion pharaonis | reverse complement strand
GACGTATTGCTTTCAGCAGCGTTTCTCTGTCTCTGCAGGTATGTGCACCTAGACTGTGCGTTAGGTGAATCAGTACATAAATATCTGAATGCTAACAAGTAATTATGGATGACAAATATCTTTGGGTATACAAGTATATATATATATATATATATATATATATATATATATAGAGAGAGAGAGAGATGTGTACATTATTTGTTCTGCTCATGATTACAATGTATATATTGTGAGTTCATTAGCATAATTAATACATACATACATACATATATATATATATATATATATATATATATATATATATATATATATATATATATATAACTATGATTAAAGAAAGATTTTAAAGATCTTTTCTCATCATGCTCTATTTGGTCTAAAAGGCCTAATAATATACAAATATGATTATTTTAGAATCAGTAATATTATTATTGTTGATTTTATCTCTTTACTTTTATTTCATTGGCCTACTATATCCATATATATCTATATATGAGAATTGCAGGACCCATCATTGTAAGTGTGTATTGCAAATGTATACTGGGTCATAAAATTCTCAGAGTAATTTGATATCAAGTTCACTATTGAAAAAAAAGAAAAATAAACATGATGTGGGATATATATATATATATATATATATATATATAAATGGACATTGAAGTATGAAACAGATTGTCACCTCTTAGTGTTGACTTTGATGTCCATTTTTATATTTACATATGTTCTATCCTTGATACTAAACACTTTAACTCATAAATATAGCATACCTTAAAGCTATATATTTTATATATATTTTTTAAAATATAGCTGTTATTAATCTATATATTTTATATGTTCCTTAAAACTATATTTTATAATATATATATATATGGAGAGAGAGAAAGTGATAAGTAGATGGATAAGGTATTGGGCATTTTTCAATATGGTGTAAAGATTAACAAGGTTGACTAATTATGACAGAGTAGTAAGTTTATTTTGATCCACACTGGGTGCCACATGTAAGCTATATTTGGTAAATCACTTATATATATATATATATATATATATATATATATATATACACATGGGTATAGGACTGAGTGGTTAGAGAGTATGTAAGCTATGAGACCCAGATTAGACTCTCATCATAGCTGATTGGTCAACTTCTTAATAATATTGCCCTACATTGCATACAATACTTTTGGAAAGTTTCTGGAAGTCATACCAGTGGTTGACCAAAGTCTTGTGAATGCAATTTTGTAGATTAAACTGTTCAGAGGGTGTCAGTCGTTGTGCTTGCACAAAATCACAAGGCATTGGGGCCAAGAATGTTAGCATACATATTTTATTCAACTGATTATACCAGATAATGACCTCTCATGAAAAATTTCACCTTTCTAAGAAAATTTGTACAGAATCAAATACAATAGCTTTGGCTATAATTTGAACTTAATGAACCCATTAGACACCATATCATTAAGTGATATATATATATATATATATATATATATATATATATATATATATATATATATATATAACAAAGTAGATGAAAATCTATATTTAGCTGACATGTTTTGTCCTCTGAGGTACTTTATCAATGTGATGTCTTAATTAAGTCCCTCAGAGACAAAACGTGTTGGCTAAGTATAGATTTTCCTCTTCTCTCTTTTTATTCATTTTGCCTCTTCTACAGATAAACTCAATCCAAGAAGAATATTTACATTGTATATATATATATATATATATATATATGTATATATGTATGTATGGTTGCTTCCTTGTTGTAGAGCATGACCATCACAAGATATCATTGTAAGACTTAGCCAGGTTTAACACAAATATGGTTCTTTTTAAACTTTTATTGGTTATGATTCATTTTTAAATTTTTATGATATCAAGCAAAACCTGTGCACAAAATTTTTCAAGTGGAGAATGAGGTTGCACTGGGTTGAACCTACTCTCTAAGTCAGAACAGCATGTACCCAAAAGGTGGAACCAATCAATTAAATTACATCATCCAGCAGCTTACTAGAATATCAACACCTGGAGTTTTGATGTTGCCTTGTGAAAAGACAAATCAAAATAGCTCATGACAAACACTCTCAATAGTATGTCATCTACAATAAACTTAAAAGTACAACTATTCCTGATCATTTGGAAGAAATTTTACATAGACTTACAGAAATTATTAATAAATCAGTGATTTAACACTAAATTAATAAAAAATAAATACTCTATACAAAGGATCTATCAATCATCCAAACAAAATGGATACATTTATTAACATTTCCAACTATCAGTTGAGTAAGCATCAAAGAGAACTACTTAACCTGGGACCCAACTGCCATATATACCCTAAGAATAATAGTATCCTTATTAAAAGAAGAAAGAAAATTACCGTATTGATACATATTCATTTATTCCGAGTACTTTTGACATTAGCACAATTTCATCATCAGGGTTTTGTTTTATCTAAGACAAAAAATTGTTGTGTTCGTCATTTTTCTAAGAGAAAATTGTTGGGTTTAACTGAAAATTAAATTGTTTACCTGTGAAGTGAAAAACACTAAAGGTTATGTACTGTACAATTGTTATTTTTTTTAAAAAAAAACTATTTAAAACTATTAGTTAAAACCTAGATATTTTAAACTATCTACAGTAAGCATTTTAAAATATTTGTGCAGTATTCATAATTAATTTTAATATTTATATATTTATATATATATATATAAAGTATTGCTCATCAAGTGCTGATGGTAATAAAACAGTGCTTGATGCATTGATGCATAATAACACAGCTAAAATTTATGTTCCTTATCGATAGAACAACACTGAGTTCCAGGCATAATGTAATCATCAGGGCATCTAATGATTGCATCATGCATGAAACTCAGAGTTGTGTTACTGATAAAGAACTAAATGTATATTTATTATGAATATATATATATATATATATATATATATATATATAATGTCATATTTTATAGTGTTTTTATTTTGACTTGCTTGATTTGTTTGTGACCAGAAATTAAATCGCATAATACATTGAAAAGCTCAACTTTCTTTTTCAGAAACTTTGTCTTTCCATATGATGCAGTCAAACCCATAAACTTTAATATGTAGTGACACTCTTATTCTTTATATGAAAATGGGAATAGCTATAAGACTTCGACAAATTGAGTATTTTGTCTTTCCACCTGAATTTCAGTTGACCTTTTTTTTTCTTTTGGTTTTTAATATATCCATCATAACATAATTTTGATTCTGAGAATACTATTTTTGAGCACTGAAGTGAGTTGCTTTTATTCGTTGGAGGCTTTGTAGTATGGTGACATATTAATTAAAGACAAATCAAATAATTCTTTAAGGGTTTTTGTTGAATTTTACTTCTTTCTGACAAATTACCTGATGTCAGGATTAGGGCTCTATATATGTAATCCAAATTCTGAGTACTTTGAGAAGACATTGATAAAACACCCATCCCCATAAAGTGTCTTAATCTATAGCCATCTACGTCTAGTGGTTCTTGGACCTGTACCAGGGTGAAACATTACTGTGAAAAAATTGATATAATATTTTATGCCACGTACTAGTTTCAAATATCAAGCTGTCATGTTTTAATTTGTGTTGCATATTGTTTTTTTGTTTTAATAAATATTTAAAATGAGTTTTTTTTCATAAATGGAATTAAATTTTATTAATGTTAGATCATTTATTAAAAATCTTGTCAGAAAAGAGGCAAAAAATTATTCATCTTGAATAAAACTTGTATTAATGAAAAGCTATTGCCCAAATACACACACACACACATATATATATACACACAAATATATAAATATACACACATGAGTTTGCAAGTATGTATATTTGCATGCATATATATTCATATCTGAGTATATGTGTGTATCTCTACATGTCTGAACTGCAACTTGGTCTATGTATATGCCAATGCTATGCATATGAATATGTAAGTGTGTGCATTGTTCTGTGCAGAAGATAATAGCGAGTATCGACATATGAAGCCTAGGGAATTCACTTTTCTAAACACCCCTCCCCTTTGAACTGAAAGCCATTAGCAAATGAAATTCTTTTTATTGTATTTTTTCTTCTCTGACAGCCATTATCAGACAAGAGAGCTCCCTGTCTTATTCATTGTTACTAATGATAACTTGGTTACTTGCCTCATAATTGGCTGACTCTTGGTTACCTGCCTCATAATTAGCTGATTTTGTGTTATGGAAATCCATCTTCAACTTCCTACTGTTAGAAATTTTCAGCTGATTTCCTCTGATTAGTAATTAATGCGTTTTGTAGACTGTTATGCTTGTAGTTATGTTTTCTTTGAATTTTATTTAGTGTGTCGGTACTTTAGCATCAGGTGTGACAGGTAGCACTTGTGGCCAGGTGATATCTTCATTCCATTTTTAAATTATTTTTCTGACATTTAAGATATTTGTAAAATAATAGTATGTATCACTTTTCTGTTTGTTTCAGTACTAATTTGTTTTAGTTCTAGCAATCATAATGAATAGCTTTGAAAATGAAACAAAGACACATCAGTGACCATAAATACTAAAATAGCTTAGCTGACCTTTGCTATCCATCAATACTTTTCACTAAGAAATTCTGAATTGATGAAATATTTGTGAATAGGTGTATCCCAATTCTTCATATGAACAAAATATATTATAGTATCAAAGTACCTAATTTAAAGACAATAAAACAAATTTCAAGAAAATTTTTTTCTAAGAGCTGTTTTCTAATACTGAGAACTGGTAAGCTTGGAGTACCAAGTAAATAACAAGATGCCTCCTCTCCATGGTTAGATAATAAAGCAATTTTCATTTCAATCAGGCTTTTTTTTTTTAAGCATTTCATCCCAAGCAAGGCCGGAGTGCCACTAGCACGCAAGGGGTTACAGTGAGTGGGAACAAGAGTAAAGAGACATGATTGAGGAAAGGATAAAGAGAAGGACTGGGATATTAGATCAAGGCATCAGAATATGTCGATTGACATTACATTTCAATATTTGAAGACTATAACTGTCAGGAAAGCAACTAAGAGGAAGGGAGTTTCACAGATGGGAAGCGCGAAACATGAAGCTATTGGAGTAGAAGAGATAACTACATATAACCATTTCAACAGTGAAAGGGTCAGACGAAGATATCAACCTAAGTATAAACCGACAAAAAATCCATGTCCAAAGAAGATAACTCCATAACTATTAACTGCTAATTACAGAGTTGTTTCCCTTTATCTTAATAAGAAAATACACTGAATCAGCAAGGTGGAATCCTTGATGTCAACATCAATTCCACCAGTGAGATATAAGTGATGATATTTTAATGATAATTTATAATAATAATTAAACTTAAAATTAATTAACATTTCCTTATAATTATAGTAATTTGTAAGCATAGATTAGACATGGCACAATGGCCGAATGGATGGAGAGTTAAGTGAGGACTGAACTCACTACTTCATCATAATTGATCTAGTAAGACAAGCTTGCTAATCATTACACCATGTTGAAGTGCCCAAATAGTAATTTTCTAAGCAAAGCTAAGATGTGGCACAAGGCTGAAGGTATAGAGCACCTAGTGAGGATCGAATTCACTACACAGTAGTAATTGATATGACAAAACAAGCTTATTAACTAATACACTATATTGAAGTGCTCAAAACATTTCCATATAATTACAATCTAAATTCTATGAACAGAAAGTGACTTGATACTGAGTGGAAGTTTGTGAAATAATTTTAATTCAATTAAAAAGGATTTTACAAATTTTTAATAGGACCCTGCTAAATTTTCTTTTCTAACTCCACTAAGAAAAGGGAGAAGTAATGTCAAATGCCCTAGGAACTGTGTTTGCCAAAAGGTTCTTAAAAATATTAATATAAATTTAATCAATCAGGAGCCACCCAAAACCATGTTGACATATTTGGAATAATAGATTTTGTTCTTTGAATATATATGAAAATTTATTTGTCAATATTGTACAATAAAAAAATATTTTTGCCAATTCAATACTTGCATTCTCCTTGCAGCCCTGCATAGCTTCTAACATAGTTTACCACTGAGCTTGGTAGCTCCGCTTGATGATAAGTAGAAACTGTATCGGTTGAAAGTCTTTTAATCATGTTGCAAATATTGATTTTAGAAACATATTGTACTCAAAACAGAAAATAAATTATTATAAAAGTTCCAAGAAACATATTGTACTCAAAACAGAAAATAAATTATAAAAGTTCCAAGAAACATATTGTACTCAAAACAGAAAATAAATTATAAAAGTTCCAAGAAACATATTGTACTCAAAACAGAAAATAAATTATTATAAAAGTTCCAAGAAACATATTGTACTCAAAACAGAAAATAAATTATAAAAGTTCCAAGAAACATATTGTACTCAAAACAGAAAATAAATTATTATAAAAGTTCCAAGAAACATATTGTACTCAAAACAGAAAATAAATTATTATAAAAGTTCCAAGAAACATATTGTACTCAAAACAGAAAATAAATTATAAAAGTTCCAAGAAACATATTGTACTCAAAACAGAAAATAAATTATTATAAAAGTTCCAAGAAACACATTGTACTCAAAAAAGAAAATAAATTATTATAAAAGTTCCAAGAAACATATTGTACTCAAAACAGAAAATAAATTATAAAAGTTCCAAGAAACATATTGTACTCAAAACAGAAAATAAATTATTATAAAAGTTCCAAGAAACATATTGTACTCAAAAAAGAAAATAAATTATTATAAAAGTTCCAAGAAACATATTGTACTCAAAAAAAGAAAATAAATTATTATAAAAGTTCCAAGAAACATATTGTACTCAAAACAGAAAAAATAAATTATTATAAAAGTTCCAAGAAACATATTGTACTCAAAACAGAAAATAAATTATAAAAGTTCAAGAAACATATTGTACTCAAAACAGAAAATAAATTATTATAAAAGTTCCAAGAAACATATTGTACTCAAAACAGAAAATAAATTATTATAAAAGTTCCAAGAAACATATTGTACTCAAAACAGAAAATAAATTATAAAAGTTCCAAGAAACATATTGTACTCAAAACAGAAAATAAATTATAAAAGTTCCAAGAAACATATTGTACTCAAAACAGAAAATAAATTATTATAAAAGTTCCAAGAAACATATTGTACTCAAAACAGAAAATAAATTATAAAAGTTCCAAGAAACATATTGTACTCAAAACAGAAAATAAATTATTATAAAAGTTCCAAGAAACATATTGTACTCAAAACAGAAAATAAATTATAAAAGTTCCAAGAAACATATTGTATTCAAAACAGAAAATAAATTATAAAAGTTCCAAGAAACATATTGTACTCAAAACAGAAAATAAATTATTATAAAAGTTCCAAGAAACATATTGTACTCAAAACAGAAAATAAATTATAAAGTTCCAAGAAACATATTGTATTCAAAACAGAAAATAAATTATAAAAGTTCCAAGAAACATATTGTACTCAAAACAGAAAATAAATTATTATAAAAGTTCCAAGAAACATATTGTACTCAAAAAAGAAAATAAATTATTATAAAAGTTCCAAGAAACATATTGTACTCAAAAAAGAAAATAAATTATTATAAAAGTTCCAAGAAACATATTGTACTCAAAAAAGAAAATAAATTATAAAAGTTCCAAGAAACATATTGTACTTAAAACAGAAAATAAATTATAAAACTTCCAAGAAACATATTGTACTCAAAACAGAAAATAAATTATTATAAAAGTTCCAAGAAACATTACACTAAACTGTGTATACTAAAACCATGACCAGAATTTTCTAATAACATATATACCTTCCATAATGTTCTTAGATTAACATAATTCAATGATCCCCAACACTCACTTTTGTCTTGTTCAAGACCATCAGTTACTTTCTGGTTCCTTACTGTATTCTAAATGCTTTCTGAAATGTGATGGTTGTAAGATAAGGTTGAACTTTAAATCTAATTAGGATAAGACAAATCCCAAACCTCAAAAGCAAAGATTTATCCAATTGCCCTTTTAAGAACAAAGCAGAAATGGATAGAGCTGAGAAAAAGGCAAGGATTAAAACAAAAAGTGGGGTCAGAGATTAATGTGTGGCCTTTTCAAAAGATTAATTTGTGTGTCATAATTTGGAGACACAATTTTGATTTGCAAGACATTGATGGACACACGCAAACTGAAATTTATGAATTTTTGCCAGAAAGTGAATGTACTGACTTATATTGGCCAGCCATATTTATTATCGTGGCAAGGTCATGTCTTTTGAATGTCAAGTTTATGATTTTCATTCAGGCAATTCTATCAAATACCACAATGGCTGCATTTAGAAGTTACTCTCTCTCTCTCTGTTTCTTTTCATCTTTTTTTATTAACTTTATTTTCCTCTATTATATAATCTCCTCTGGCACAATAAAAGTACCAGATAAAACCTTCAAGCACTTACAATAGTTGATGGCATATACTTCTCATACATGCCTTGTCTATTCAAAATGTGTGTGATCTTTGCTCTCCACAACTTCCTGTCATTTGTAGCTCATAGTAAACTTTTTCATTTTACTATCCCTCATAAAAATCCCTTTTTCTGAAAAATATATTTGGGCTTTATATACAAATTTGAGGTATCTGTTAGGGTTGTGTATAGCTCGGTACTGCAGACTACCAGTTGTTGCCTGTGGCCTACTTTTAAAATCTTGTAATATCATATGTAGGCACAGTGAAGTAATGGATATTTTTAATTTAATTGTAATCATGGCTTGTTTAACTAAAATAATACCTCATAAATATTGCCTAGGCTGTACCATTTACTAATAATTTTACTAATTACTAATTTTTTCTTGATTTTTCCCTGATGAAATTGGGGTGAATCATATACACCTGTGTATCTTATATACCACCAAATACACTAATTATTATTTTAACTTTTAAGGATGGAAGTATCAAATGCACCTGAAAGTTTGCTTATAGTCTATCACATGACCAACTAGGGATGCCAGAAATCAACAATTCTTTTGGAAACTTATAACTTTTACAAAATTGTCAATGTCTAAAACCATATCTCATAACTAGTAATACCAAGGAGGTTAAATTTGGAATCAGTTGAACGAGAAATCAATTTACTTTAATATCAAGTCAGCTTGTAACACTCGATTTTCAACAGTTTTTGAGATGTATCAATTTAATTACACAAAAATCATGTATTTAAATGTTTTAACAATTCAGTCAGGACTCGAGGGATTTAATAATTGAAATCTTTTAAATGATGATTGAGTTAATTAAGCTTGATTACTTAAATCATTGGCAAATCAGGTTTGTGCATTCAAATATAGCGATTATCCAATACATTACTTTAGTAACACTAAGCACTAAATAAATAAAATATGTTCAGTGACAAGCATACTATGATGGTAAACAAGTCTTTTAAGTCATCATGAGTGAATTTTATCCTCAGTGGCTCCTCTTCTACTTGTGGTCTTTTGGCAGACTTAGCAAATTTTTGAATAGCTTACAAATCTATATCGCTTCATCCCGATGACAAAAAGATCAAGTCATCTCGAAGAATCCTGACTGGACAATTAAACATTCCTTTTTGATATTTATTATGCCTAGAGCAAGCTATTAATTTTGGGGAGTTGGATTAAATGAACGATCTATGGAAGATCTTAAATATTTCTTTTTATCTAAATTGATTGCCCACAGGCATCACATACTTGATCTAAGTCGTGATCTTTTATGGTCGGTAAACTTTATTTAAGATTCATTTTTTCCTTAACAAATGTGAACTCCATCGGACAATCAGCCTAATGAGACACATAACAAAACTTATCATTTGAATTTTGATGAATTAAAGTGGAAATAGGGCAAGGACAGTGTGGCTTTATTAAAGACACTGGAACAAGGAATGCGATATTTATGCTCAGGATGATATCAGAATGAACAATACAAATGCAATGGTATATATACCTATGTTTTGTAGATTATTCAAAAGTATTTTTCAAGGTATGACACAAAGAACTGTTAGAATGGCTAAGTAATTTTGATCTATTGGGGAATGATATTAGAAAATCCAGAATCTATACTGGTAGCAAACTGCCTGAATGGATTGAATAAATAAATAAATAGAAAGGGGCATAAGTGTCGTGGCCTGATTAGGGGTCAGAAAAGAAAGACATGGAAGATGAAGGTAGGTTAACAAGTGCATTGAAATAACAGATATATACAAAGCAAGAGTGTTAGTGATAAGTAGATAGAAGAGTACGTCTGAACAGTAGGTTAACACTGCATCTTGGCACCTCACACACTCACACATGTTAGTATTTATGAAAGGAGGAAGAGTTCATTCTACTGTAGGTGGGTTACTACAACAATAAGATAAGGATGTATCTTCTCATCACACCTATTTAACCGTTACAGTTTTCATTCAGACAGCTCCCCTCCTCCGCCAAGAACTGCTATTTTGTGAAACAGACTCCCAAGTGGATGGTTCTCTGAACACTTACCTTAACCTTCTTCAAGTCAAGTGTCGGTCATTATCTATCTTCTTTAACCTAATACTCTTCTCTTCTTACTACTACTACTTATATTCATATCACACACCTCATTCAGTAACACTCTGCCTTGAGTGGCTCAGCAGCTTTGTATTGGGGAACTTTAGTAAGAAAAATAAAATGCTACAAAATGTAGAAAGTTGTAGAATTAAGATTAAGACAAAATTGTAATTATGAACCTGCTGATTTGATTAGATTTTTACAGCAGTTCTGAACCAAATTTTATCAGTTTTCACAAAAAAATAAAATTGATAAACTAAATAGTTTAAAATTAAGCAAATACTACAGTCACCGTTTTCTGTCGGGTGAAGGATTGTGAGGTTTTTATGATTATGTCTAACCAAATTAGACAGATTTACAGTTAAGTAGAGGATGTAGAAGATGAATTTTCACCCCATAATGTATAAAATATTCAGTTAAATTCCTAAGTTTATGCTTTAAAAAAAAAAAAAAATTAATGATTATTCCAACCAAGCAAGGTGATAAAGCCACTAAGATATAACAGATACTGGGAGTGAAAGAAAATGAGAAGACATTAGTAAGGAGAATGGACAGTAAGAGAACAGGAATCAGGATGCCAGAAGATGGTAATTCGTGTTTCATTTAAATTTTTGAAGATTCTAGGTAGCACAGAAGCAAAAAAACAGGAAGAGAGTGCCACAGGCAAGAAGTGTGAGAAAAGAAACTATTACAGTTACATTTATCTCTTTCAATAGTAAAACATTGAAGCCTACTTACCAATCTAGTCATATGCTTATATTCAGAAAGTTGAGTTACCACTAATATAGAGAACACGATATAACAATTGCCATGGAAATATTTATAGAAAAGACAAAGGGAAGCCATGTTCCAGATGCCAGGTTAGGACCAATAACATTACAGATGTCTCTTTGAATTTTGTCAAAAATTTCACTTGATTTAAATATATTAAACTTTCAAAACCATACTTAATTTTTGTACTGTAAATATTTCTAAGGAATTAATGGATTTTATTTGTAGTTCAACATATTTTTTTTTATTTCTTATAAGTTCTTACTATAAACCAATAAGGCAGAAAGGACTGGATATGTGAGCTAGTCATCTAATAATTTGCAAATGAATAAATCCAATTGATTACATAGAAAATTTTGGTAAATTAATTAGAGAAAGAGAGATGAAAATAATCTGTAATTATGTTACCTTCATCAAACCGAGATAATAGCAACTTGGGTGGAAATTGTAGAGCAGAAACTGCTTGGCTAATCTGAGTGTAATTATTGGAATAATTTTGTAATGATAATTAAATACTGTCTTTGTCTCAAAATAGTTGATAGATTAGCTGTATGAAATTTGTCCCAAAATACTTGATAAATTTGATATACAAGATTTGTCTCCAAATACTTGATATATTTGATATGTGAAATTTGTCCCAAAACGCTTGATACATTTGGGGTACTAAATTTATCCCAAAATTTGATACAATTGGCATATGAAATTTGTCCCAAAATAGTCAATACATTTGAGCTATGAAATAATATTTATATGTGAGTTATTACTTTTATTATGATGATGGCTTTAAGTATTTTGTGTCTTTTTCTGTTAATGGAGTATAGTATATTGATATTATCTAAAATTTGTGATATCGTAAAAGCTATAGTTGAATGTATTAAGTGTCAATAAGTATGAAGTGTTTGATGGTTATATACTCAATGTAAGAAATTTTTTTTCTTTCTTTTCTTATAATTGACGTTAGAGATGCAATCTCCAAATTCATAAGATTGTTTTTAATAAACACACACACACACACACACACATATATATATATATATATATGTCAATATATGCATGCATATAAATAATTATTTTCTTTTATTTACTTAGTTACAGTGTTGTAATTGGATAAATAAAAGAAATGTTTTATTTTTCATGTGCATTAAAATGGTCTTTTAAACGAATTTAAAACAGGTCACTCATATATACATAAGAAATGGAATATACAAAAGGTAATAGTATGAAAAGCCATTTTCAACTGCTAGTGTTACTGTTGGCTGAAATTTATAAGCTATTTCTCTTGAAACAGTTTTCTAGCAAATATATATATATATATATATATATATAAGTGGACTCTGAAATCAACACTGAGCAGCAACAGTCTGTTCATGCATGAATGAAATCTTCTGTGTTGTGTTTTGGCTTGACTATCTATACAGGGTGGTCAATGAAGAAGCATTATTGGTCACAAGGTCTATTGCATTATCTTAATGATTATTGAGTAAGTGGTTGGATTTCTAATTCTCGAGGCTATTGAATAGTAATAATTGTGGATCCAAATGCAGTTATATATGTTATAATTATTTTTTTAAAAATATGATTCCATCGCAACACAGAAATTACTATGTTTCAAAACTGACTCAAGTACTAAAGTTTAATTTCAATATTTAAACTTCAAATTTAGAGTACAGTTTCATTCTTAAGCGATGTTTAGAATAACTAACTGAAGAAATGTTTTACTCATTTATAGGTTGGAAATGGAGGTGTAATTAGGGTTATTTTCTTTCATGGTGTCTCTAATTTGATGAAAGTATGAATGTTTATTATATGTTAAATTTTTGGAATCATGTAAGATTGAGTTGGGAGATTTTTTTCTGGTTAAAATGGCCTTTTTTCCAGGGTCTGTTGTTTTTATTACTATTTGTTAAAACATACTGATTGATGTTCTAGTTACAGTCTTTTTTGGTGTTAATTTGTTTTTTTTCGTTGATGGTTTCTTAAATAGTTGCATTTTTTAGCCTATAGTTTTATACACACACACACACACACACACACACACACACACACATATATATATATATTTGACAATTGGGAAAATGTTCATGAAAGTATGTTTTGAAAAAACATCCACCTATGCATTTCACAGATCAGGTTTCATCAGATTGAAATAAAAAAGAGTTTCATGTGTATGTATTTGTGTATTTGGCATTGCTAATGACTAAAAAAGAGAAAGAAAATGAGTGACTTTTAAAAAAAAGTCATTCAACATTTTATGTTCTTTGATTTAAGTGCCCGAGTTTAGAGACAGTTTCTACCAATTCTGAAGGATTCTATCTCTAAATTCAGTCACTTAAAGCAAAGAACGTAAAATGTTAAATGACTTTTTTAGAAGTCACTCATTTTCTTTCACTTTTTTAGCCACAAGCAATGCCAGCTTCAGCAAAATATAAGATTTCATTATTTTAAACATACACAAATACATACACATAAAACTCTTTTTTCCGTTTTCAATCCGATGAAGCTTAATCGGCGAAATGCATGGTCGGATGTTTTTTGAAAACATTATACTTTCATGAACATTTTTTCCAATTGGCAATGATTTATAACTCTGTCAGGATCCTATACCCAAATTTATATATATATATATATATATATATATATATATATATATGGCAGTACCAAAATTGTTGGAGAACACACAAGTAAAATATTTGGTCAATGGCAACAAGAAATAATTAGCCTGATTACTTCATAATAACATTTGTAACTAACTTCCA
Organism: Acanthosepion pharaonis; assembly: GCA_903632075.3. Classification (NCBI taxonomy): domain Eukaryota; kingdom Metazoa; phylum Mollusca; class Cephalopoda; order Sepiida; family Sepiidae; genus Acanthosepion; species Acanthosepion pharaonis. Next base: position 2,773,374 of record CAHIKZ030000280.1, on the reverse strand, counting down.
GTGGTATGCAGGAGTTATGCCACTTTAAAAATGTTCGAATTTGCATTAGACTCTGACATTATCTATAAGATTATCAATATAAACAACACATTATCAAATGCTGAAGAGTCATTGGTATTAATCTGTCCCATGTCAGTAATAATAATAAATATCTCTCTACAAAAAGCCATTTATTTTTTGCTGTTATTTTTATGACTGAGCAAAATGTCTACTGATTTTTGAATAAATGGAAATGAAAGTTCACTGCCTATGGGAATGAAGGTTTCTTCTATGTGCTGTATCCATTCCGGACATTGTTGACCATGGCTCTTCACAATTTCTTGTACTTTATATCACTTAAATATTTTTGCCATTTTGTTATCTCTCCTAAACCTTATTCTGCCATCCATTTACTCAAGGTATTATTCTTTGTTTCATCTATCTCTCTTGCATTCAATCTACCCTGTCTTCCCTCATTATGTTCCCGAGAAATTTCAGCTGTGTCTTTTGATGTTAAATATAAGTGTCCTTTTTGTTTCCATTTTCTTTAAAACTGTCGTTCGGTTGATGGTATTCTCAGTATCCTTCTGTAGAACCACATTTCTGTTGCTTCAAGTCCCTTCATCTGTGAGGAGATTGTCCAGTATTCAATGCCATATATGAGGATTTATATTACATAACAGTTCAGTACTCTTTTCTTTGTTTTTAAATAACTTTTTTTCTGTTTCTTAATACATTGCTTAGCTTTTGGAAGGATATTTCACTATCCCGATGTACCCCTGGATTTCGGTGATACCTTTTCCATACCCTGTTAAAATGCATCCAAGATATTCAAATTGCTGTATTTGTTTCATTTTGGTATCTTTAATTTGTAATTTGGATGTTGGAATGTTCCTTTTTAGTTAATGCTATATTCCATGCTAATAGGAATCTATACTTGAAAAACAAGGTGGATAAAATAACTAAATGTTTATTGTAAAATACCAGTACAATAAGAATGAAGATAACAGTTATGCACAAGGTCATCGCAAGTCAATCCAGTAGTGAATGCTACTATTGGAAGGTCGGTAGTTGTCTTAAGTCTGAGTCATACTCAACAGATTTCAGCTAGTAATATTTACCAACCTCTCCAACGAATTTAATGTGGGGCAATCCTAGCCTGTAGGCACGGCCAAAGTTCCCTGTAGACCCCACATAAACGGGATCGGGTTGGTCTACCTCCTGAGATGAGACTTTAGCTTTCGGCATAGCCTTGTCCGGGTTCCTCTATGCCCGAAGGCAGAGAGTTTAAAGATATATACACAGATGTATGAGATATGTATGATATACACACACATACACATATGTAAGATATATATATATATATATATATATATATATATATATATATATACAGACAATATGTATATGTGTATATATATATATATATATATATATATATATATATATATGTAATATGTGTGTACACACATATATGTACATTCATACATATATGTGACTTTGTGTGATTCAAGCTTGTAACACGGAAGTTTCATTGCTGGTGAAAATTGCTTTGTTTATGAATTATTTACCAAGCACTCCCACATTTATTTTATATCTATAGTTTCGCAATTGATCAAACTCCTCAATCACCCCTATGACTGCCCCACCCAATGAAAATGATTAGAATGAAAAACTTTTGACAGATTTATGCCAGATACATTTATCTCCCTTATCAGATATACAAATATACCAAACGACAGATTTATTGACAGACGAAAGATAACTTGTGAAAATGGAAAAAGAAATGTCTACACATATTGAAAAATAATTGGCAATGAATGGATACCCTTGCTTTGTGAGCATCAATTTGAATTTATTGGCAATATTAGTCGTGTCTGATTATCAAGTTGACTCATTGCATCCCCCAAACATTATCTTCCCATTCTAAAACTATTCAATCGTCTGATATCTAAGAAAATTCAAGCAGGAAATAATTTCAATATATACTTCTTGAAGGAATATTTTGCAAAGAGTTGTTTAATTAAGTTACTCTTTAAAATGGTTCAAATTTAAGGAAAACATTGTGTTTAAAAATCTTCGATCTTTTAAAAAGTTTGTTAATCACCTTTTATGGTGGAGTAATGGATAATGGCTCTGATTGAGGAATCAGAGAGCTGAGTTCAAATTCCATTTGAATCCATTACATTTACTTATGTGTTAATACCCTTGAGAAAGGTATGAATCCACTTCTTCGCCCTTCTCCCAGCTATGAGTAAATAGCAGGACAAACCGGTTTCTATTGCCTTGGATGACAACTGGTCTACTGAAGTAAGAAATGGCAACCTACTGCTGAAAAAAAATCTGCCTAATCAGTCATGTATTAAAAGATACATGATCACCTAAGCATGTATAATGCATGGTAAATAACTGATTGACTTGTAGATCTTTCAAGTGAAACTCTCTGCTACTGAGCAACATTTTAAGAACTTGCTATAATGTAAGTTTTTTTTTTTTTTATATACTAATGTTCACCTTGTAAAAGGCAAGATTGCCACTTTAGGTAGAGTATTGCCGAGTAATGAATATTTGAAGATAACAATTGAATCAACTGCTATGTCTATTACAAGGAAAGTTGGTTCATTATATCATGATAGAAAATTTTTTTGTGTGAGATTCCATCTTGCACATTTATAAACCTTCCATTTGCTTGTGCCTTGAATAATGTTGCCATATCTGATCTGATGCTCCTGCTGTAACTTTCAAGATTCTTGACAAAATCCAAAGAAGGATCTGCAATATAATCGATCCTGACCCGGCATCTTGACTAAGGTCATTTTCCCACAGATGTGACATGGCTTTCCTTTGTCTTTTCTACAAATATTTTCATGGCAACTGTTCTGAGGAGCTTGTTTCCCTAGTATTCCAAATAAATAAATTGAAGTGTGCTACTGGATTGGCAACTAGGTCTCATCCTTTTACTGTTGAAATAACCAGATGCTACTTCTTTTCTGACAGCTTATTTTTTTCTCGTACTTCCCACCTGTGGAACTCCCTTTCGATTTCTTGCTTCCCCCCAGAAGTATAATTTTCAAAAATTTAAAATAAGCATCACTTGCCATCTTCTGTATTCTTGATGCCTGTTCCTTTTTTTCCTTTTTCACAATCCATCCCATTCTCAGTCTTCCCATTCTCGTTCACTTTCACTCCCTGTAGCCCACTGTGGTCTAATAGCATTGTTGCATTGCTTGAGGTGAAGCAGTTAAAACAAAAACTTGAACAAGTTAAGATTGTAGTAATTGGGGAAGCATTAACTTCAGACTCTGTTCCACAAAGCAGCAGTTGCTAGGAAGAAGCTGCTTAAGTGGAACTTACATCTCACCAATATGAAGGGAAAGTAGATGGTTTGCTACAATGTCTGTGGCATAGCAAGTCTTAGCCATGAAGGTTAGATTTGGTGGAACTAAGGAATGTAGTTTCTCTGAACATTTTCCATTGAAACAGCAATAGAGCAGCAAGAAGCTTGCAATGTTTCATCTATGGGAGAGGGATTATAAAGGTGGAAAATATTTCATCATCCACAAGGATGCAGTGATGCTTTTGGGTTACCAAGCCTGGAAATTGAAGACTTGACCCATATATGGCTGTAATACTCCTTTTTTCTTTTTTTTTTTTTTGTAAAGATAAAGGATAGCTGGATAGAATTATTGGTGTATTATCTACAGTTTATCAGCCATTTGCAAGTTATTTAAAAGCAGAAAATAATTTTAGATTCTAAGAATTTTTTTGGAGATAACTGTTCAATGCTACAAGTCTTACTAATTAACCCACAGCTGGGGGAGAAGATGTGGATTCATACCTTTCCTAAGGGTAAATGCATAAATAAATATAAGAAACACAACTATAATTGGGATGTGTCTCTTTGATTAACAATTTTGGTCTGTTATCCATCACACCACCTGCACATCCAAGCTTACAGCACCTGGTATTCTCAAGTGGTCACCACGCTAGGAACTGACTAAGCTTGACATTGCTTAACTTCAGTGACCATATAGGAACTGGTGTTCCAATGTGAATGTAAGCCAGTTATGCATATGTAAAGTTAAAGAGAATTATTGTTTTATAACCTTTCCAATTGATTCCATTTTCAGCACCAATAGCCATCATACTACCTGCTCCTTCAGCATTGGGATTATTAGTAGGTAAAAAGGTTATAAATTTTATACTGCCTTTGCAACCTCAGGCAAGGCAAGTAAGATGATGATTTCAAGAACTTACCCTTCTCCCTTCTGAATAGGAAAATTATATAAATGAATTGACATTAGTGAAATGTCAGTAAATATTCAACATAAGAGAATTACAAACAGACAGTCCCCCATACTTCATTACTGGGGTCAGGTCTACTGATAAAAGTTAATAACAACAGACATAAGCACATTAGTGGGTTTAATTAGATGGTGCCCAAAAGCTTCCCCTCAAGGTTTTTCACTTTCTTGTTCCCAGAGTGACAACAAATGAAACAAGAATAGTTATCCACTAATAAATAAATAAGTGTTAGAATAGACTTGGTATGGGGGAAGCTGTCTGTCAGTCATGTCATCGGATAATGTCAGAAGTAAAGGCAAGGGATTGAGTAGCAAGTTGTGATTAGTCAATTTAAGTTTGTTGTTCCGAGTGTTGGACAGTAGGGAGGAGGGCTGCATGCTATACATGATTCCTATTACAAATAAAACTACGGGCAATTTAAGAATGGAAGGGTTAAGTACTCTCTTTCTCTTATTGCTATGAATCCTAGAAGACTTTGATTGTACATGTCCTCCTGGCCTGTGCAGGTTATTGGCTTCAAGCAGTTGGTACCATGTGAGAATTTGTAAGTGTTGACTATGTAATAACTAAATTGAGCTGCATCTTCCAGTTGTCCTTTCTACGGTTAATTTACACCACCCCAAACCATCTCTTACCTGCTGTTTCTTTATAATTACTAAAAGGGTATATTGTCCTTTAGCAGCAATAAGCCTGAAGGAATGCAGTTTATTTTCACCATGTTCAGAATTTCATTTCTTTTGTGATTCTGGTTGGCTGTATGCCATTAAAATAAGGTGGGAAATTTTCGTATTAGATTTGTCAGTTCAGCTAGGAAGTTTTTAAGTTTTCTGTTGGTAACTAGAAAATTTTCTTAGAACCAAAGAAAAGAATATTTAACTGTTATGTAATATTAGTCCTCCTACATAGCAGTGGATGCTGGACAATCTCATCACAGATGAAGGGACTTGAAGCAACAGAAATGTGGTTCTACAGAAGGATACTGAGAATACCATGGATTGAGCATGTAAACACTGAGGAAGTAATGGTAGAGAAAAACAATGCATAACTGACGTAATGAACTTGAGTAAACAGATAGAACAGGGTTTAGGAGAAATACCAAAAAGACAAGATTTATTAATATCTACAAAAATAGAAAAATGTGGAGAGTCACGATCGTCAACATACTGAAGGGGCATGGCACAGAGAAGAACAACAACTTCAGATTACCAAGCATTTTAAGGAGGGTCCTATGTTTTCCTGACTTCTGAAATAAAACTATATGCATCCTTGTTTTGAGGGGTGACATATTTTCCATCCTACAGCCCCTTTCCCCACAGACACAAAGTAACAAGCCTGGCATTACTCTTGCTATTCTATGGTAAATTTTTGGATGAGCCCCATTCTTTAGTTCCACCAGCTCATACTTTTAAAGCTAAGACCCATCATGATGCATCTGCAGAGCAAACCACTCTAATTCTCTCTGTATTCCAATTGTAAAGCGGAAGATCCACTCAGATTTTCCCCAAGAAGCACTGCTTTGTGGAATAAACACCTGTGTTTATACCTGCCCAAATGCTACAATCTTACACTCTTCAAATCAAAAGTCAATAATTATCTATCCTCCTTATCCTCACATACTACTACCTTTTCCTCCATACATGTCATAAATATCTATCATAGCTTTTTCTCAAGAGCTGCTACTTTTTGGAACAGAATCCTGCATGCATGCTTCCCTGAACACTACAGACTGAAACTCTTCAAGTCAAGAGTCGGTTATTATCTCTCCTCCTTCATCTTCTTCTTATCTTCTATGGTGGCCTGTTTAGGGGCCAGAAAGAAAGAAATGGAAGATGATGGTAGGTTGAACAAGTATATTGAAATAATAGCTATATACAATGTAAGATTGTTAGTAATAAGCAGATAGAAGTGTCCAAATGATCAGGTTACACTGCGTCTCAGCTGCTCACACACACACGCAGGAAGTCTTGCAGTTTAATATTTATGAGAAGAGGAAGAGTTCATTCTACTGTAGGTGGGTTACTACAACATCTTTTCTTCCTACTATCTCCACCTCCATTTCCATATCATATACCTCATTTATCACTACATATTCTTCTGACTAAATGTTGGCAGAAAATGATCCTTAAACAGTATCTCTCTACCTTGAGAGACTCTTGAGCTATGTATTCAGTGATCTATATATTAAAAAAAAAGTTGCAGTGTTTATTATGTTATGTCTGTAAAAATTTTTCTGTTAGATTTATTATATAATTTTTTTTATCACCCCCTTCTTTTCAGGACTATAACATATTAGACAAAATATCTGACAGTAGAAAAGTTATTAAGTTATCATTGCATAGTGTAATGGATACTGACTCAGATTGAGGAATCAGAGAGCCAAGTTTGAATTCCACTCCAATCTATTACATTCACTTATGTGCTAATACCCTTGGGAAAGGTATTAATTCTTTTCTTTTTTCCCCAGTAATGGGTAAATAGCAGGACAGACCAGGTTCTATAGCCTTGGATGACAACTGGTCTACCGCAGAAAGAAATGGCAACCTACTGCGGTAAGAAATCTGCCTCATCAGTCATGTATTGAAAGATACATGATCGCCTAAGCATGTATCACACATGGCACATGACAGACTGCCTTCATAGGATTAAAGTGATATTGACATTGATGTTGCCACTCATATGCATTGAGGAAAGCGGATGCTGAAATTTTAAACTTTTCAATTTAAATTTCAGCCTTCCCTCATCTTCATTCATATATCTTGTTACATCAACATAAACATTGTTTTAACGGATGAAGTCCTAAAGAATGAAACACTACACGTGAAAAGTTTTCCCCCATTGTCATTAATTTTTCTTCAGTTGGACTGCTATATAAAAATTTTCACATACATATATATATATATATATATATATATATATATATATATATAAATAGATATAGATATATAGATAGACATAGATATATACAGATAGATAGACATAGATATATGCATGTATATATAGATAGATATAGATATATACATGTATATATAGATAGATATAGATATATACATGTATATATAGATATATACATATATATATATATATATATATATATATATATATATATATATATATATATATATATAGATATATATATATAGATATATAGATATGGGATTGGAATAGGAAATCAGAGAGCCAAGTTCATTACATTCACTTTTGCACAAATACTCTTAGGAAAGATATGAATATATCTTTTCTCTCCTCCCCCTTCTATTTATGGTTTGAATAACTCGAGTGACTAGGTTCTATAGCCTTGGTTGGTAACTGGTCTACCACAGAGAGAGAAATATCAACCTAGTGCAGGAAAATCTTCTGTCCTAGTCAGTCATGAAATCAAAGGAGACCTGATTGCCCAATTATGTATCACATATGCCACTTAACTGGCTAACTGTAAACGTGATAAGTATCAGGGTTAAAGCGTATGTAATTATAAAATTATATATCATACTAACAGATTTCAAGTAAAAAGATATCTGGTCAGTTTTGAGTATGAATTCCCCATCTTATTTTTTTCGTATTCTTTAAAAAGTTTATTGTCAAGAAATTTCCTGCCAACAGGTGACCATTGCAAACAAAGTATATCACACATGGTAGAAATCTCCTGCCAACAGGTGACCATTGCAAACAAAGTGTAGCCCTCATAGTACAAATTTCCTGCCAACAGGTAACCATTGCAAACAAAGTATATCACACATGGTAGAAATTTCCTGCCAACAGGTGACCATTGCAAACAAAGTGTAGCCCTCATGGTAGAAATTTTACATATCATCATAGATTTTTTGTGTTGCAATCTGTTTCAAAGATTAAAATTGCAATAGCGACTTGATATTTCAATATTTAATTTTGATTTTGTTGATCATTATCAATTGATTCAATTCTTTATTGATTCTCTAAGGTAAATATCTATAATGATGAAAATGTTTAAATTCTGTGAAAATAAATATATAAACAAAATATTGCAACAAGGCAATCAATTTAAAAGGGGTCATATTCAGAATCAAGATACTTGGAACACTCCTTGTATACAGATATATCAAGCACTCTGTCATATTACAAGCAGTTATAATTTGGCAGTGAATATTTATTAAAAAAAAATAACAATATTGAATTGATGAATTCTCCATATATTTAGACATTATTTTAAAAATAATTTAACATTATTTCAATTATTAATCATAATTTAATCATTTCTAGCCATATACATACATATATATATATATATATATATATATATATATATAATTCTATTGTCATCAAGAAACTAGTGTGTCAAACAGGAGTGTTAAGGTGTTGATCTAATACAGTGGTCCCCAAATTTGTTCTAGCTACCTCCTCCTTGGCTCCCAGGTCACATCTCTAGCACCCACCAACCAACACCCATATAAAAACTCTTCTTTAGCCTTAGGCATACTGCAAATTTAAAACAACAACTAATCTAACATCAGACAAAAATCCCTGGCTATATTACTAAACCTATAAACCTAGAGCATTACCCCCAGGGGTGTCAGCTGTCTGGTCTAGGGAGGTGTGTGGCATGTACTGCTCACATAATGTCAGCAAGATTCGTATAATTCCTGTTCTGATTTTATTCTAATGTCACCTTCCTGCCCCTTAACAACACCTTTTTTTGTCACAGCCCCACCCTAGATCATTCCCCCTACCCTTATAAGATGGTGGCACTTCCCACTTTAGGAATCTCAGGTCTAAATCCAACCATTAGAGAATAAGATCCAAGGGAAGTTTTGCAAAAGATCTCATCTTATATTCCAGGAAATAAAATAGACAGACAAACTGTTGATGAGGATAATGATGATTTTTCTTTTTAATCATTTCACCCCATGCAAGACAATAAAACCACTAAGATGCAAAGCGTTATTGAGTGTGAAAGAATACAGGAAAAAAAAATATTATAAATGGAAGAGAATGATAAACGAACATAAATTATGAAGACAGAAGTTAACAATTGGAATTGCAGTTAATTTTTTTTGAAGATCAAAAATATGATGATGATAGTAGTTGGAATGCTTTTTTTGTTCTTATTCTACATTGTGTCATGTTCAATTTCTCTCTCTCTCTCTCTCTATATATATATATATATATATATATATATATATATATATATATATATATATATAGGTGTGGGGGACCTCGTATATACTTGTGAAGATATCACTTTCTCTGCCTTGTTTGGTTCTTGTTCATGCATGCCTGTTGTTCTTGCATAGAAAGGGCGATTGGTCCAATTGAACTTTTTCTTCCACGTTATATACATTAGATTTTTTTAGTCATTGCTTGAAAATATAAGATTGTTTTCATGGTAATTTTTCTCAACGAAACGAGAATTAATTAATGAGAAATGTAGGACTTTTCCTTTCCAGGGGAATTTCTTTTTGCATATTACTGAAAAAGACATGATACTTTTGGGTTAGCTGTTTGTAGAAAGGCGAGGTCAAGCAGCTGAGTTCCTAGGAACTGACAGCCCAGACACCAGTACATATGATTTGATTATAGTGGTGAAGGCTTTGTGTAGAACAAAACACACTTTTTGAAGGACCGAATACAAAGACCCGGTGCACTACATGCCACAAGGTCACCAAACACAGGTTCAATTTCTCTCTCTCTCTCTCTCTATATATATATATATATATACACCCACACGTGCACACATATTTTTTTACCATATTTCCTTACATATATTGTACATTTTTCTAGATGGTATTTGATACAAAACTGTTATATTCCATGCTAATAGGAATATATACTTGACAAAAACAGTGAATAAAATAAGTAAAGGTTTATTGTAAAATCAATACAATAAGAATAAAGGTAACAGTTATGCACAAAGTCGTCGCAAGTCAATATCATACTAAGGTCTACTATTGGAAGGTCAGTAGTTTTCACGCAAGTCTGAGTCGTACTCAAAAGATCCCAGCTAGACTCTGTTGTCCATTGACTTACAGATACTTATAGGTAGTTACTACCTATTGTGTAGTCATTCATGGGGGTGACAGGTTATTCCATTACATCAAAAACTATAATCTTAAAGAACATTAAATAAATAATTTATTGGTGTTTTATACCATCAGTAAATTCAAAGGAGTTTTAACAGTTTTAAATTAACCTCAGAATATTTTTTTTTTGGATTGGAAAAAATAACCTCAAATAAAGCAAGAAAAACACATAGAATGTAATGACTCCAAGTAGGAAAACTAAAAAAGTGCCTTGTAATTATTTTGTGGATTTAAAAATTTGAGAAAAAAGAAATAACATTTTGTGGTAGGAAAAATAAAAATAAATTTTAAGTAAAGTACTCACTACCAGCAAGAAACAAAAAAAAATCCCAAAAATCCATGTTGGATTTAAAATCAAATTAATTTGGTATATTTCCCAATGACTATTCTTGACTTCACACGTTTTCAGTTCTTTTGCATTCTTTCTATATCCATGGGACATTTCAAGAAGATAAAAAGAAGCTATGTTATAAAGAAAGTATAAGAAAAATAAAAATAATCTGATCATGGAATTTCTTAAGATGCCAGTGTCTTGAAAATGGTAGATACATATGTCTATGGAAAACAACTGTCTAACTTTAAATGATTCATATCAATTCCACCATAATTTTCAATCGGTACACCTTAAAAGTCAAAGAAAAAAAAAGAAAAAAACTGACATTATTATGTAGTGAAGGATAACAGGAAGAAAGGAATAAGTATCAATTGTAAGAAGACAGACTGTATGGTTTTCAGCAAGAGGAAAAGCCCAAGATGCAATTGGAGACATCAAAGTCAACCCAGTAGGAAAATTTAACTATCTGGGAAGTGTTTTAACAGAATTTGGCAAATATAACATCAAAATCTGAAAGTGCATTGGAATAGTGAAAGGTAGCTTCCTCAAATTATACAAAGTATTAAGAAACAGGAAAATATTGTTAGGATCAAATAAGACAGTGCTGAGCTGCTTTGTAACATCAATACTCTTGTGAATGCTTGACAATTTCCTCACAGATGGTAAGGCAACTTGAGGCAATAGAAATGTGGTTCTTCAGAAGAATACAGAGAATAACTTGGATGCAGCATGTGAAAAATGAGGAAATATTAAGAAAAATGGAAACAAAAAGGATACATAAAATCAGAAAGAGATAGCTGAAATTATAATGAGGAAAGAAGGCATGGCAAATTTGACACTTTCATGACAAACTGAAAGCAAGAGAAGCAAAGGGAAACCTCAACCTATCTAATGAATTTTCATAAATGGATGGCAGTACAAGCAATATTAAGAAGACAAGCATTGCTTAGAGCTACAAAGAAGTTGAAATTTCTAGGACACATAATGAGGGAAGAGGGCTTGGAGAATTTGACACTCAAAGAAACAAGAGAGGTCTATTTAACTAGATTGTGTAAATGCATAGCAGAACAGATAATGGGAAAGATATTAATCCTAGAACACTAAACATCAATTAAAGTTACACCACTAATAATCATGGGTATATTATACCTGATATTGAAAATATCAAAACAATATGAAATATAAATCTTTATTTGAAATATTTTACAGGCACTTCAAACTTTGTACTTTGAGTTAACATTAATAGGAACTGAAAAACATATTATTTAGGTAAGAAAATCAGGTACTGAAAATTGTAATTAAAAATAGGAAAATTTGCGCTGGGTACTATATACCCATGGTTAGAGTTCTAGCATGAGTAGGCATGTCTTAACTCTATGAGTGCTATTTTAGTTAATACTGGGCTATTTTCCATATTCATATTTTCTGTATTAATAAGGCTCTTCAAATTTCTTAAGTCATCAGAGTCTGATATCAAAGTGGCTATTTTAATTAATTTTAATCTATTTTCAGTATTTATGTTTTCAATATTTTTAAGAATCCATTGCTTCATATCTCTTCAATTACTGGAGTCTGATATCAAAGCTCTGTTTCTCTGTCGAGAAGTAAAGTTTTGCTTTTCAATAATGAAAAGAGGTCAATTTTAGGTTGATCAATTATTTCCAATAAATCTATTTCAAAATCCTACATTCAGAAAACAGGCTGACTATAATCAATATCATTAGATTCCCAATATGATGTGCAGCTAACAAAATTTACAATTTTGTTTTTATTGTTATTTACCAAGCTAATTTTAGTCTGGCTCATGGCCACCTGTATGGAGCACCCAGTGATGATCAATCTTACAAGATATGATATTGTCATCAACATTATGACATAGTGATTTATTTTTGCCCCATATTTTTTGTGCTGGAATTTACCTCAGTATTTTAACAGAGGACAGAAAGTGTGGCATCAAAATCCAAAGATGTATTTAGATAGCGAAAGATGCCTTCCAAAAGCTAAACAATGTGTTAAGAAACAGGAAAATTTCATTAGGAAAAAAAGAAAAGAGTACTGAACTGTTATGTAATATCAGTCCTCTATATGGCAATGGATGCTGGACAATCTTAGATGAAGAAGAGACTTGAAACAAGAGGAATCTGGTTCTACAGTCAGTTATGTGCCAAGTGTGAGGAGGCACGGTGGAGTAATGGATAGTAGCTTGGATTGAGGAATTGGAGAGCTGAGTTCGAATTCCACTCGAATCCATTACATTCACTTACGTGCTAATAACCTTGGGAAAGGTATGAATCCTCTTCTTCTCCCTCCAGCTATGGGTAAATAGCAGGACAGACTGGGTTCTATAGCTTTGGATGGCAACTGGTCTAGGAGAAGGAAAACTCTGAATTCAAAACCTGCGAAGGGTCATTTGGGTACCTTGTTGCACTTAGTGCACCAGGTCTCTGCAATCAGCCCTTTAAAAAGTGTGGATGGTCCTGCACAAAACCTTCACCACTATAATCAAATCTCATGTGCTATACATGCAGGTTGGAGACTGCTTGTGAATTCCAAATTCCCATGAAACTCCAATATTGAAGCCGGCTCAACCCACCTCGGGTGAATGCCGTTACAGGTACAGGTAGATACAGGTGTGATACATGCTTAGGCAATCAGGTATCTTTTGATACATGACTGACGAGGCAGATTTTTTTCTGCAGTAGGTTGCCATTTCTTTCTGCAGTAGACTAGTTGACATCCAGGGCTATAGAACCCAGTCTGTCCTACTATTTACCCATAGCTGGTGAGAGGATTCTTACTTTTCCCAAGGGTATTAACATGTAATGAATTCAACTGGAATTCAAACTCGGCTCTCTGATTCTTCAATCTGAGCCGCTATCTATTACTCCACTTTGCCTCCTCCATGATATTGATAAGAATATGGACTGAATACATGAGCTGCAACAAAGTCTTAGAGAAAATGGAAACAAAAAAGACACTTATAAATCCTTAACATCAGGGAGAGGTAGTTGAAATTTCTAGGGCACATACTAAGGAAAGAAGGCTTTGAAAGTTTGATACTCCAAGGACAGATTAAAACTAAGAAGGACAGAGGAAAGCAACTCATAACCAAGCTTGAGTAAATGGATGATGGAATAGGGTTTAGGAGAGGCAACAAAAATTGAAAATTTATTAAGGGCTACAAAGCACAGGAAATTGTGGAGACCCATGATTTCCAACCCAACAAGTTGAAATCTTCTATGTGGCATACAGAAGATTATAACTGATCTGCTCTCTGACCATCTCCAAGTTTAGAACATCTGGTTTTGTATGAGACAAAGTTTATGCATCTCATGTTCCCTCAGGGAATATGGGATTCTAATCAGACATCTGTAATTTATTTTTCATGGTTTTGAGGAATGGTACCTCGTATGTTTCTACCATTTTAACCTCCTCTTTGTACTTATCTTTTATTATGAAAACTATTCTTAGTACCATCGAGGATGCTTGAACACAAATGTTTTTTTCTTAATATTTAGTGAGTGTCAAGTCAAGATTTCTTGAATACCTCAACCAAGAAACTACAAAGGGTTTCTGGTTTTAATCATAATATTTGTGTGATTTATAAGCACATGACAGTAAAGATTGTTTGTAATAATTGTAATAGAAACCTATGTAAAGATCACCATAATTGTCTTGCCAGTTGTTTGGAATTTGAAAAAACAGTGAAAATGGAGTTAGGTTGATCATAAATTGTTTCAAAAGGTCATATTGAAAATGAAATAAAACCTATTTTTGCACATTTTAATTTTTGAAACTTACAAATTTATTTTTCATATTGACCTTTTAATTCAATTTTTCCAAATAAAAGTTGTTTTTTTTTAATTTTGACCATGTAAAAATTAGAATGAAGAATATATAACAAGAAAATTAAGTATTAAATTATGTTATGTATAATATTTTAAATAGAGGGTGTGTAGTTAACAATCCAAGAAAAAATACACTTTACAATTTAATAAAAGAATTAGTTCATAGATTCTAATAAAAGAGAAAAATACACTGTGATTTTTTGCAAACAGAAAGTGGAGATGGACTTGCAGGTTAAGATTAATTTGAAGAGCCTTATAAATATAGGAAAAGTGAATTTAAAGGATGAAAACGTTAAAAAGAGTGAAATAAAAATTTCAAGAGGAATGAAAGAATTAGAGCAAAAAAGAAACAAGATAAATATGAACAAATGAAAGACATGGTAAATAACATAGAAAGATAAATATGTAGATATATAGATTGATTTGAAGAGTGACATAGATGCGTAGATTGATTTGAAGAGTGACATGGATGCGTAGATAGATTTGAAGAGTGACATGGATGCGTAGATAGATTTGAAGAGTGACATGGATGTGTAGATAGATTTGAAGAGTGACATAGATGGGTAGATTGATTTGAAGAGTGACATAGATGGGTAGATTGATTTGAAGTGTGACATAGGTAGATAGATTTGAAGAAGACAAACAGTTTGATTTGAAGAAGGATATAGGCAGATAGATAGATTTGAAGACTGACATAGATAGGTAGATAGATTTGTAGAGTGACATAGGTAGATAGATTTGAAGAGAGACATAGGTAGATTTGAAGAGAGACATAGGTAGATTTGAAAAGTGACATAGATAGGTAGGTAGATAGATTTGAAGAGTCACAAATAGACAGGTAGGTAGATTTTAAGAGTGACATAAATTGATAGGGAGATTTGAAGAGTGTCATAGATAGATACATAGGTAAATAGATTTGAAGAGTGACATAGATAGGCAGATAGATTTGAAGAGTGACATATATCGATTAGTAGATATTTTTGAAGAGTGACATAGGTAGATTTGAAAAATGACATACATAGGTAGATTTGAAGACTGACATAGGTAGTGAGACAGATTTGAAAAGTGATATAGATATTTAGGTAAATAGATTTGAAGAATGAATGTTAATAGATAGATTGATTTGAAGAGTTACATAGATATATATACTTGAAGTATATGACATAGATACACAAGCATAGAATGTGATATTTAACCATACAGTGAAATAGCTACTGCTAGCTGAGAATAAGTAAAAACAAAATATAAAAAAAACAAAATGGCCTCTAAAAAGAAGAGTTAGAATTTGAGAAAGTGGGAGATGAGTTAGCTAAAAGAAAAAAAAAGAAGGGGAATGAGAGAAAATGAAAGACATGAGGAGAGAAAGTAGAGAATAAACCATAAATTTCCACCTGATCATTTAGCATTGATCTTACTGGGCCATTCACTTGTAGGCCTGCCTCTGCTTACTTCAATCTATTCGACACCAGGCCACGCTTACTAAAATCAATGGCCGCCTCAAATGTAATTCCTCTGTATTGAATTGTTGAGCATTGATCTGCTCGTGTTCGCTTACACGATTAGCCATGTCATGCGACACTCACCATCGAGCTAATATCTGCGATCACTACCCCACTCCCATCGTGCCTGATCAGCTCCAAGTATTGTCCACCAAGTCTTTTGTTTATAGGTAGGTAACACCTTCACCCAATTTGTCCCACCTTCTGTTCGTTTGTGTTCACAAAAGATGTTCTTTCTTTCTCTTATGTTCATGGATGTAAAGAATATTGATTAAGACCCTTTTATAAAGAAAGGGCTTTTTTTTTTGTTTTACCTTGCTTTCATCTTGTTTCTTTTTCTCCTTTTAGTTTTGCTTTTTGACTGAGGAGAACAATAAAAAGTATGTGGAAAACGTATAAGAAAGATTTAAAAAAACTCCAATGCCTGTACAGATTATACTACTAAGGATAGGGGTGCCTCGCTATGGCTTGGCATTTAGTAAACTAGACTCACTAACTATTGCTATTGTTATCACTGAGTGCTCGACACTTATAGACTTGTGTCAAACTAAGTTATCTTACTCTTAAGTCCAGAATTGAAGAAAAGTTTGGAATAAAAGGGTAGGCTAAAAAATTCATTCAGAATTCATTTTGGAACAATATTATTGAGTGAGGAGGTTGAAATAAGGGGACAAGTTTGAATAAACAGAGGGGAAAATAGTGAGAAATAAACACAGGTAGGTTGGAAAAAATTTAAATGGCCAAGCTGGTCCATCTATTTCAGATGTGAGTGTATAATTATACTGATTTCTATACTATTTATATTGTTTAGACTGTTGTTCTCATCTTTATTGTCATAGTCACAACAATTTGACTGTTGTACACCCCTGCCTGCTTCAGGTGAATTTAATTGGAATTTTGAAATGGACCCTTTATTTAGTCCCTGCAAGTAGATTGCCCTAATTCAACATGCCATACCTTTAGATATCTCAGTTTCAGTAAATTCCACTTGATAACTCAAGGACACATGGCCCAGTGGATAAAAGAATTGGTTGAGTGATCTTAAAAGTGACTGGAACCAAAGAGTTTTGAGTTAAAGCAGAGGGAACCAAAAGTTGGCTAATTACCAAGGATAATTATCTGAAATGTAGATATTTAATTTGGCATCATATATATCTATATATCATATGATGATGTTAGATTAAATACATACACATATTTATATATATAAATATATACACACATATGTGATGATGTTAGATTACTCACACACACACACACACACACATGTAGATTACATACATACATACATATATATATATATATATATATATATATATATATATATATATATATAAAAATGTCAGATTACATATATATATATATAATGTCAGATTATATATATATATATATATATATATAATGTCAGATTATATGTATATATATATATTTCTTATTACTACAAATTTTATAAGTTTCTAAGATGTGCCAGTATCATTACTAACAAAAATGACTGTGAGTAATAATTGTAATATATGCATTAGAAATAGAATATTAAGTAATATAATTCTTCATTCATATAAATACACATCTACCCACCTTCACCTACATACAAACATACTTACATAATATATATA
The DNA here is from genome assembly GCA_903632075.3 of Acanthosepion pharaonis. Taxonomy (NCBI): domain Eukaryota; kingdom Metazoa; phylum Mollusca; class Cephalopoda; order Sepiida; family Sepiidae; genus Acanthosepion; species Acanthosepion pharaonis. Next base: position 2,755,740 of record CAHIKZ030000280.1, on the reverse strand, counting down.
TATAGTAATAATAATTAAAGTAATTTTTCATATTATTGGTTGTAATAACTTTAGTTGTTATGAAAGATGACATGTTCTTAATAATTCTAACTGTAGAACTAATATCATTTAATGATGAAATTTGCTAGATAATGATATGGTTTGATTTAAATGGATAATCAAGATTATCTATAGATTATCACTAACATTTGTAATAATATTACCTACAATTATTTATTTTTATTCAAATTACATTACTGATATTAATCGGATATCTTGTAAGAAGATATCCAATAAGCTTATTTGTGTTTGACAAATGCCCACACAAACGAAGTATCCAAATAATTCAGAATCTCTCTTACAGTTCAGTAAGTCTACCATTTATCCATGCACTGAATATTGCTGCCACATCTGCTCTGGTGCTTCCACTATGTGTTTAGAGATTCTTGATAAAATCCAAAGAGGAATCTGTAATGTTATCAGTCCTGACATGGCATCTCGGCTTCAGTCATTTTTCCCACCTCCATAACATTACTCCCCTGTGACTTTTCAATAAATATTTTCATGGTATTTTTTTCTGATTAACTTTTTTGGGGGTTTCATTTTTAAATTTTGTTATTTTTATTTCCAACACCATACAAATTGTACATACAGGAACTAGTGAGTACTTCATAGAGACTTTGAGGTATTATGGTGTCTTTAGTAAGAATGGTAAGTAAGAATGTATTATATTGGTGTAAAGAATACTATGGTATCTTTGGGTCAGTAACTGGGGCTATTGAAGATTGAAGACTCGCCTCCCTCCAATCTCCACTTGTGAGCCTTGTACTACATTTTTGCATTTGCAAAGTAAATATTACTTTCCTCTATATTACTTAGATTTTATGAATTTAAGCACAGTACTTTTTTGTTTTTATGTGTCATGTCCTTTCAGGATATAGGTGATCATGGCTCTCCACCTCTCTCTATCCCATGCAGCTCTTAACAAGTTCCTTCCCTCTGCTTCCTACCCCAGACCACATTCTGTCAACCACTTGTTTAAGCCCACCAGGTATGTCATGTCTTGTTTTCCCTTCTCTCTTTTCCTCTATTCGACACATGAGTATCAGATTCTCCAGGCCCTCCTTCCTCATTATGTGTCCCAGAAATTTCAGCTGACTCTTCCTGATGTTAAGTATAAGCCTCTTCCTTTTTTGCATTCTCTCCAAGACCTCATCATTGCTCATATACTAAGTCCATAATATTCTCAGTATCCTTCTGTAGAACAACATCTCCATCACCTAGACTCTCTTCTTCATCTTTGAGGAAATCATCCAACATTTGCTGCTGTAAAGAAGGACAGATGTCACATAACAGCTCAGTATTCTTTTCTTTGTTACCAAAGAAATCCTCCTGTCTCGCAATACTCTGCCCAGCTTTTGGAACGCGTCCTTGGCCATCCCAATACATCTACAGATCTCAGTGTAACACTTACCATCCTCTGTCAAAGTGCTTCCCAGATATTTAAACGTTCATGTCTGCTTGATGCTAATGTTCTCGACCTGCAAATCACATTTCGGGCTCATCCTTTTACTGATCACCATGCATTCTGTCTTTACTAGATTGGCAAAAAAAGGTCTCATTTTACAGTTGAAATGGTCAGATGTAATGACAAGTTCTATGCTAAGAGTTACTTCTATCACACATCTTGCTTAGAGAACTCTCTTCTGGCTTCTTGCTTCCAAGTCAACTTTGGTCTTCAAAAATTTATGTTTCCCATACGGTTCCATAATTTTTCCGGATTTCATTGACTCTAGACAACTACATGAGTTTGGAAATCATACAAAAGGTAAAAGTATTATTTAACTTAAAATTAATAAAAAAAGCAAAATAATGCATAATTCCAATATAAAAAACAACAAAATCAGTTTTTTATTGAAAGGAAATTAATGGTGGTTTCAAAATAAACACCTTTGGCAATTTTTTCAAACAGTTATTATCGCATTTTCATAATTCATGTGAATCACAAAAGTGATATTCATAAGTTGTCGGCATTTTCACATTTTCATAATGCATATAAATCACAAAAGTAAACAAAATATTCATAAGTTTCTTGCATTTTTTTCTCTTCCTTTTTCACAAATTTTGGTCATTTTCTTTGCTTTAAAATCAGGTGTGTTTTATGCAAAGAAAATAATCTTTTTTTGCTGGAGTTTCTCTGCTTTTTTTTCAACTGCATCTCATACAGCTTAGTAATCTACACACAATATGACAGGATACACACACACACACACACATATATATATATATATATTAAAGAAAAATGAAAAACATGGACAACTTACCAAAACCTAAAACTCTTATCCAGATAAAATCTTGAACAAAAACAACAATACTGAAAAAACAAAAAAAGAATAAGACAAACCTATTCAAGTGCTCAAAGCCTAGATTGCCTAGACAGAGCAAAAAATGCTTAATGTTAAATCCTATTAAAGAATGGCTCGAGTTGTAATGCAAGTTTCACACTGACGTTAAATTCAGACGACTTGAATGCAAATAAAAGAAGGAAGGGACAAGTTTTATATAACCTTTGACCATAAATCATGCAAAAGGATCACATAGAAAAAAAATGAAACAAAATAATTTCATTTAAAAAAAAACACAGGAGATAAATAAAATAGGTAATGATAAAAACCTTGTGGGTGGGATAAACTACTACAGTGTGTACATATATATATTTATTATGAAATGGTTCAACAATTATTTAATATATTTTCTGTTTATATGTTATTATTTTTAATAGGTACAATTTGTTTAAGTAAATGCTCTGTTTTTAAATAAACTGTATTAATTATATTTATGGCTTGAATGTTCAAGAAATTTTTTAGAAAATATGTGTTTTCTGACAGGAATCAAACCGTACAGGACACGTGTTCAATTCCTGTTGAAGAATGCATATTTTCTACAACAATTATCAAACATTCAGGCTGGTAAATGTAATTAATGCTGTTTATTTAAAAACCGGAACATTTACTTAAATAAATTTTATCTATTAAAAATTATAACGTATAATCATATATATATATATATATATATATATATAAAATTTGCAGACAGTACTGTTTCATTGTATCACAGCTCCTTAGTGCAACTAGATGTCTGAAAGCTTTAATCAAGGATTGAAACCTGATTTGATGTCAATTGGATCTTCTAGCCCCAAGCCATCAGCACTAAGCAGAGAGAAACTGCTAATTCTATTGCAAATGGGGGATACAGGTTCAAATATGACTGGAGGGTATATTTTCTTTAATAAGTTTTCAAATGTATTCAGACCAATAGATGAAATAAATACTGCTTAAAATGTAAACAAAGCATCTACTCATATACAGGTATCCACTGAAAATAACATTTGAAGTAAGAAAAATATGTCAGATTCTAAAATAGCTTCCATTAATTCTTTCGAAAGACACACACACACACACACACACACATATATATATATATATGTAGATGAAAGGGAATGGGGAGATATATAAAGACAAAAGTGTATATATGTCTGTATGTGGTTACATGTTTAGAGATGAAGAAGGCTGACTTCTGAGCAGGTGTGTGTGTGTGTGTATATATATATATATATATATAAGGAAAAATAAAGATAGTGTAATTGTGATCAATAAAATCATTTATGTCATGTAAAGCTCATCATCTGCTAACAATATTAGGAATTATAAGAGAAACCTGTAGACTCAAATATTTTATATATATATATATATATATATATATATATGTGTGTGTGTGTGGATGTCTGTGTACATTATATAACACACACACATATATGTATGTATATATATATATGTTAAAAAAGTTTAATTTACTTAACATTGCATGGAAAATTGTTTCTGATTCAACAGATGTTTTTTCCAAAGGAAAAAATTGTTTTTTTTTTTTTTCACAAACTTTACAAATTTGAAGCAGGTGAAGATACTTTTAAAAAAATCTTCCTAAATACCATCATGTAAAAATATTTAAATATTAAAAAAAAAAAATTAACAATTCTTGAGATGCTTCATATATATATATATATATATATATATATACATACATACATACTCAAGACAGATCTAAGATGCACATACATATTATGTATGTACAGCTATGTAAAATCTTATATAGGATAGACTCATAGATAGAGAGGAAAATAAACAGATGCCAAAAATATATATACATTTCTGAACATATATATATTTTTGTATGAATTAAAACTCTTTTACCTGATGGTATCAAATAATTGGAAAAACATGTCAAATAAATACATTTTTCATTTTTCTCACATATTTACCATATATGCATGTATTTATCTTTCTAATCATATATATATATATATATATATATATGATCTTAAGATATGTTACTAAAAGTCATGCAGTGCAATTTCTACGCTCACACTGTTTCTAGGTAGCTAGCTATGCGTATGTTTGTAAGGTATTGCTGAAATGTTCTCAGTCCAACAAACTTGCTGAAATCAGTATTATAATTACCAAACAATTAAAAACATCCATTTTATATATATATATATATATATATATATATATATATATATATATATATATATATATATATATATGTGTGTGTGTACATATGTATATGATGATAATGAATGACTACCTTTGACTACTATTATAATCAGAAATAATAGCAAGAAAAGGTTATTGTGCTCAAAATAAGTAATTCCTTGTATTATCACATAATTTTAGGAAGATGTCAACATGATGGTCAATGGAAATCACAAGGGAAATTTCAGTTCGCACAAAATCAAGTGTAAAATATATCCAGATCTGAAGAAGTACAAACTGGAATCATTGGGAAATAGAAGTTATATTCAATAGCATATAACCACTTCCGAAATTAGCCATTAATATTACAGGATTATAGGGTTAGTTTAAGCCCTAATACTACTAATAATCTACAATGTCTTGGTATTAGCCTACAATTCCTAGAATGCAGCACATTTACCTACAAGATCTAGAATGTGGCACATTAACCTACAAGATCTGGAATGCAACACATGAGCCTAAAAGATCTAGAACGCAACACATTAGCTTACAAGTTCTAGACTGCAACACAGCTTACAAGTTCTAGAATGAAACACATGAATCTACAAGATCTAGAATGAAACACATGAACCTACAAGATCTAGAATGAAACACATGAGCCTAAAAGATCTAGAATGCAACACATGAGCCTACAAGATCTAGAAGGCAACACATGAGCCTACAAGATCTAGAATGTGGCACATGAGCCTACAAGATCTAGAATGTGGCACATGAGCCTACAAGATCTAGAATGTGGCACATTAACCTACAAGATCTAGAATGTGGCACATTAACCTACAAGATCTGAAATCCAACACATGAGCCTACAAGATCTAGAATGCAGCACATGAGCCTACAAGATCTAGAAGGCAACACATGAGCCTACAAGATCTAGAAGGCAACACATGAGCCTACAAGATCTGGAAGGCAACACATGAGCCTACAAGATCTAGAAGGCAACACATGAGCCTACAATATCTAGAATGCGGCACATGAGCCTACAATATCTAGAATGCGGCACATGAGCCTACAATATCTAGAATGCGGCACATGAGCCTACAATATCTAGAATGCAGCACATGAGTCTACAAGATCTAGAATGCAGCACATGAGCCTACAAGATCTAGAATGCAGCACATTAGCTTACAATCATTTTTTAGAGGAAAACTATGGGTATTCTATGCCCTCAAATATTCTAACTCTTCTTCTATGTGTCATGTCTATTTCAATATGTAGGCAATCATGTCTCTTTGCAACCACCTATCCCTTATGGGCAGGAGCTTCCCACTCTTCACTTTTGTGATGAATGAATCATTAAATCCTGTTATCCTCTGTCTTTTTCAAAATTCAGATCAGGCCAAAAATGGGCTACTGCTATCATATATGGGCCCAGGCTTCACTTTCCAGTCTTGGTAGTCCAAAAGCATCATTGCATCCTTGTGGGTGACACATTATTTACCACTCTGCAACCCCTTTCACACAGACAATACATTGCCTCTTCCTGCTCTATTGTTGTTTCCAGGTAGAGTTTTCAGATGAACTATACTCCTTAGTTCCACCAGTCCTAACCTTTACAGCTAAGATCTGCCACACCATGCACATTGTAGTGAACCACCCACATTACCTTCATATTCCCCTAGTGTCATGTTCTAGTCAAGCATCTTCTTTCAACAAACCACTGCCTTATGGAACTGACTCCCAAGAGGTTGGTTACCTGGTCACTATAATCTTAATCTGTTCAAGTCTAGGGTTAACTCTTATCTTCCACACACATCAACATGAGCTGTGACTTTTGCTCTCTAATCCTCTACCACAAGTGGCTCTCGAGCTTTGTACAGGGTGAACACCATTGTAAAAAAAAAAGCTATTTGCAATGATTGTTCCTTTACCATCACTCCAATGCCTCGTTCCAACCCCCATTCATGTGCTGCCTCTCCCTGTCCTGTTTCCCCTCAGTATGTCCTCTGTGTGTCAAATTTTCCAAGTCCTGTCGAAGAAAATTAAACTATTTTTGATTCTGTGTACAACTGTCGTTTTTCGTTTCCATTTTCATTAAGACCTTTTCATTGCTTACGTACTTCATCTAAGTTAATCTCAACATCCAGTTTTCTCCTCATCCTTGGAGATATAGTCCAGCATTCAATGCCATATAACAGGATTGATATTACATAGCAGTTCTGCACTCTTTTCTTTGTAATAAAATTTCCTTATAACTTAGCTTTTGGAATGCCTCATTTGTGATTCCAATGTCTTTGGATTTTGGTGTTGCATTTTCTATCCTCCATTAAAACTCTGCCCAGTTTGTAGCTCACAGTTAAAATTTTTTAAAATATAGATATTCATCTTAAAACTGCATATCTGTCCAATAGACTTTATAATTGTTATAGGACATTACCCATAATAACATAATGGACTATTCCATATGTAATAAATACTGCACCTCAAGAGGAAGCAGAGAGTTCAGTCTGAAGTGAGGTCCGTCAGAAACCCATCAGGAGTCTGTCAGTCAGTCAGAGCAAGCGAGTCAGTCGAGTCAGAGGCAGTCCGAAACAGAGTCATGTTCAGACAATTACTATAAGACATTGGAATAGTGATACTGGTCGAGACTACATTGTTCTCCCTACTAAACCTGATTGTTCATACTAACACTTTCTACATCTCTGTATATATTCCTGTTTGTAATATATCTGTGTTATTCCATATCCGTGTTCTTCTTTATTGGTTCTACCTTGGACTATCACTGTGTTACAAGGAACCGAAACATAACAATAATCAATAAAGATTTTTAAACTTTAGAGTCAATAAAAGGAAAACAAAAATAAATTTTCAGGATCACAACTAAAAACCTGTGTGCCAACTCATGCCAACAGAATGTTGAAATGCTATGTAATATCAATCCTCCTGTAAGTCAATGAATGTTCACAGATGAAATGGCGATTTGAGGCAATATGAGACAGATGTGGTTCTACTGAAAGTTGCTGAAAATACCATGGACTGAACATGTGATTAATGAGAATGTTTTAAGAAAAATGCAAAGAAAAATGATACTTAGTAGAATCGGAAAGAAGCAGTTGAAATTCCTGGAACACATAATGAGGAAAGAAGGCATAGAGAATTTGACACTCGCATGACATACTTAAGGCAAGAGAGGCAGGGGGAAAGCTTGTGTAAATAGATGGCAAAACAGAGACTAGAAGGAATAATAAAGAAACATTTTCTTAGAGCTACAAGAAATAGAAAGTTGTGGAGAGCCATGACCAATCTACCTAACAATCTTCTGTAAATGTATGGCAGAACAGGAAGTGGTAGTAATAATAAAAGAACATATTTGCTTAAAGCTACAAGGGATAGAAAGTTGTGGAGAGCCATGGTCAGCCTAACTAAGGAGATGGTGTAAATGGATAGCAGAACAGGGAATGGGAGGGATAATAAGGAAACATATTTGCTTAGAGCTACAAGGGATAGGAAGTTGTGGAGAGCCATGGTCAACTTACCTAACAAGCTTGTGTAAAAGGATGGCAGAACAGAGAGTTGGAAAAATAAGGAAACATATTTGCTTAGAGCTACAAAGGATAGGAAGTTGTGGAGAGCCATGGTCAACCTACCTAATGAGCTTGTGTAAATGGATGGCAGAACAGAGTGGAAAAAATAATAAGACAAATATGACTTAGAGCTACAAAGGATAGGAAGTAGTGGAGAGCCGTGATCGTACATGACCTGAACAGACATGGCATATAAAAAGAATAATAATAAGAAGAATGTTAACTCAATTTCCAGTTGTGCTTATATCACATTTCACTTAAGCCCTTGCTATTGTTGGCTTAATTACGAAAAAGGAGAAACATCATGAATATTTATTTCTGAGATAAATAATTACAGTTGTCTCTTTTGATTAGAATGTTATTAATTATGCATTACTAATGGCAATGGTCCATCAGAAAACTGGCACGTCTGCTTGGTTTTAGTTTATGAATTGTGCTTGGGAGAAAAGCACCTTTTACACAACAGCAATATACCAAAATAAGAAATTTCTAATTTCTGCAAAAAATCAATTATTCAACTTTTGACAATGATAAGAGTCCAGTGAAAAAAACAGCCATTTGCTTTCTGAACATACAATCATGCTTTTATTTTTACTGTTTTGCAATGCATGAAATTTTCACAAATGTTGCCATACTCCAAAGTTGGCATTGTTCAAAAGAAATATTGACTCGTTATGGTCTCATTTTTGCTTTTAGTAAAATTAATGCCTTCTTTTCTTTTATCTTTCAGGTAAGAAGTGTTTTTTTTATCATCAAGATGATGAGAAGTCACATATTTATTCTACAAACAGTAAGTTATATAATATTTTTAAACAAGATTTGCTCTATCATTTTAGTTTGACTCTTAGCATTTATTGTTTTGGATAAATCTGACTGAAAAAAAAACAAAAACAAACTGATTTAAAAATAATCTTCCCACAGAACTGCCATTTCAAAGCATTTCTTACTTCATCAATAATTTTGTAATTACACACACATAGTAAATAATACAAGCATATGCATACATACACACACACATGTAGTAAATAATACAAGCACACATATATATATATACACACATTTACTTTGTAAATATGGTAAAATAATACACAAGACACAAAATTAAAAACTATCTTTGCAAATATGATAAATAAGACACATTACATTATATATATATATATATATATATATATATATATATATATATATTTAGTTAGATTGATGTGAGTTTGTGACCCTGGGTTTTACACCTTTGTGATTGTCTGTTTGTCTGATGATCACAAGGGCGTGAAACCCAGAGTCACAAACTCTCATCACTCCAACTAAATATGTTAGCTCTATCACTGATATTGATTACTTTTCAATAAGTACTGTGCATATATAATATATAAATAATATATATAAAAATTACATATACATACATACATATATATATGTGTGTGTGTGTGTTTGTGTGTAATTAATTTAAGTACACTGAAGTATTTTCATTAGTTCATTATAATTTGAGGTGGGGAGAGGGGTGAAAACAGACAATGTAATTTATTGGATGTGGGTAGCATTTGATAAAATATTACATTAAAAAAACAAAATTTGAATCCCACCCATATATTTAACCGAGATCATTTGTCTGTTGAGGAAACCCAAAGTTACTCATTTTATATATATATATATATATATATATATATATATATCGAGAGAGAGAGAGTGGGGCAGATAGAATCTTGCTTCATTATGAATCTCTTGGTAGCTAAGTAGTCAAAGCACATCAGATCAAATGACAGTTTCTCCTGCAAAGGAAGATGCTGGTTCAAATCCCGTCAGTGTGTGCATTGTTTTTTTTTTAATAAGAATGTTCAGGCTGGTAAACAAAATAAAATACTGTTTAAAATAAGTGAAGAAACTACTCAAATACGGGTAACCACTCAAAATAATATTCAAAGTAATAAAGATATGTTGGATTAAGAAATAAAATCCATTAATTCTTTAGAAATTGCTTTGTTTACATTTCCGATATGGAATTGAGCAGTTATGAATTTTGAAGAAATCTGAATCAGTAAAGTGTGCTTTAAAGATCTAAGAAATTTAAAATGATTTAAACTCACAGATACGTTACTAAAGCTATAGTGAAACTTTAGTAACTAATTGGTGAGTTTGAATTGATTTTAATTTTTCGTATTATAATGTAGATTTTTATACACTAAATATAACAGCTATCATTGGACAGCTGTAATATTTTTACTACATCCCATAATAGCTGTAAAATGTGTATCCAGATTTCATATAATTAAAATAAGTATTCTATGACAGAGGTAATTATTTTTTACTATGTCCAATAAGTTCTGATACATTTGAGTAAGCATATGCACTAAATTTAATAAATTATTGTGGGACTGAGGTAATAATTTTTACTCTGTCCTATAATAACTGTTAAATTTGTATGTGTATTTCACCTAATAAATGTTGCATCTACAAATGAGTTATTATGCTAATGTGTTGTGTATAACCTGCTTTCTCAAAGTTCATTTCTTCATGTTTTCTTATCCGATTCACTGACCAACCTTTTCCTTTAGCTACTTAGTGTCTATAAGTTGTTGTTCCACTTGGAAAGAACAGAATCATATAACCCTGTCTGCAGAAGCAATGTTAGTATTGTTGTATATATGGCTGAAGAAGGCAAAAGTCATGACTCCATGTCTGTGACTGGCTAACCTTTTGCAATCTACTGCATACAAACAAATAATTCAGATGAAGTTCAGGGTTCATTCGGTGTAAAGAAAACCACAGAGATCATCAATTCAAGATCAGTCTTTACTCTACCAACAATCTTTACACTATGTACTTCATGAATATGTTTTATATTAACCTTGTAGACTCCAAGTGAATTATCAGTCTTTCATCTTTTAGCACATCATTGCACTAAAGTGGTGATCACTTTAGTCTGATGAAGTTCTAAAGGATGAAATGCATCTAATAAAAATAAGTTTAATTAAAGATGCCTGATGAGGCACGGCAATTAAGCTATTAATTAAATTTTTCTTGTGTTCATATTAAGAAGACTCATCTCTCTGACCATAGAAAAAAATGGCTGGAAATCTATCAAACTCCATCCACAACACACTTGTAGAAAATACAAATATAGTAGCCTCATCCACAAATAAAATTAGGCAAAAAAATAATGGTAGTGTTATTAATAAAAAAGAAAAGCCAATGTTCAATAACATCAAGTATGAATACAGCCACAATGTGCTGACTCTGTTTGGAAAATAATAATCATAAGATTCCTATCATTTAAGATACATATAGAAAAATCTACACATTTAGTTCAATAAAAAAACATTATTGAAAATGGCTGATAGAATAATTGAATATATAGAACAATTGAAAAGTTTTTACAATATCTATATGCAGAAAAGAAATCATTTATATGAACACAAAAAATAATGAATGAAAAGCTTAATTGCAGTGCCTTGTCAGTCATCTTTAATGAAACTTGTATAAAAGTGGGATTGCTTCTCAATTACATTATATATATATATATATATATATATATATATATATATATATCATTTATTAAAAAATTATAACATAAAAATATTATAAAATCACTACAAAAATAGCCATTTTGTTTCAACACTTCTAGTGTCTTATTAAGTGATGGTGTTGAATTCAACACCATCACTTGATAAGATATCAGAAGTGTTGAAACAAATTATTACAACTGGGTTTGAACTTAATGTCCACTTTAATACATACATACACATATATATATATATATATATATATATATATATATATATATATATATATATATATATATAAAAATATAAACAATATAACTGAAAAAAAATTACCGAAATATTTCCTTCAATTGTTTTTTGCAGTACAGGTAAGTTATTTTAACTAATCTGAAAATTTACATGTAAAAGATAATTTGCCTCAATCCATTACATTATATATGATAAAAATTAATTCAATCTTTTTAAATTAAATAATTTTTCTAATTCATAGTAATTCATTAATTATTAAATCCTTACAGATTAAAATGAAAAGCAAAAAAAAAAAAAAAAATTAATCACACAATTTTAAGCTTCTCAGAGAGTCTCTTCCCTAAGATTCATTATGAAGGTCTTTGGGGACAATTCCAGCCTGCATATGCAGCCATAATTGTGAAGAAGGAATATTTTAATTCCATTGGTGAGTTCTGGATAAGAATCTCTAGAATTAGTAATTCTGATCACAACTGCCATGATGTGATCAGACTCACCGCAGTAACACCTGAATTCCAAGAAACATGTAAACGAGAGTTCACTGATGAATGTTCCGTCAGCTTCCAACCCCCATCCACAGAACTATCCTATTTCTTCATCCTTACCAGTGTCATTATCCCAGTCCAATATAAATACTAAGCTCATTTCTCTATATTATATTCCATCTATTGGTTCAGGTGCTTAGTCTTGGTAACTTTTTATATTATTTACAGTAAAACTAATGTACTCAGCTTAGTCGTTATTACCACAACATTTCGTCAGGTGTTTGTCAATCCAAATAACCTTCAGGGAATTTCAAACTGAACACTTTATTTAATCTACAGGGATAGATCATTCTTGTTTTGTTGCCTATGCCCAGGTATATCCCAATCTGTTTTTTGTTTTCTTTACTAGCTTTTATGAAGTTCTAGCCTCAGGACTGTCCTGTGGGGCAATAACCTAGAGGCTTAAAGCATCACTTTATGAATTCGTTGGCATGGTAATAGTAAGTTCAATCCCAATAGACTCAATGGAAAGACAACCAGCAATAACCAGGCGGTACTAAAAAATTGTTGTAGTATACCTATGGACAATAATGGGTATGTCCCCATTCACATAAATACAGTAGTAAATACTGTATGTTGGTCTGCAACTGAAGATTCATTGAAGAATTCACTTGACTCACTTCTAGCAGTTGACTACTTCTATGCCCTGCTGGTGAATCATATATGTGTTGTTCTTGTCCCAAGTATTATCGTTCATTACCAACCTTCATTTGATTATTCTATTCAGTAACCTTCCCTTGTGTTGTGGCCTGTTAGGGGCCAGAAAGAAAGACATAGAAGACGAAGGTAGGTTGAACAAGTGTATTGAAATAACAGATATATACAATGTAAGTGTGTTATTAGCCAGCAGTGTCGGTCCAAACTGTCAGGTTACACTGCATCTCGACTGCCCACACAGGAAGTCTCGCAGGTTAGTCTTTATGAAGCAGGGAAGAGTTCATTCTACTGTAGGTAGGTCACCATAATGCCTAGGTTACAACAAAAATAAATGAAAACGGCAAGATATCCCTAAATATAGATAGCAGATTTATATTTCTGCAAGGAAGGAAAATATTTGCAATTTTGCAAGATACCAGCTTTTACACAATGAGAAACCTCAGTAGCACAATCTTCAATAGGAAGGTTAAAAATTTTACCCCAAAGAGTGTTGTGAAGAAGAACATGAAATGAATCCCAATCAGTATGCTGACAACAGGAAGAAGTTTTGTGAATTGTAGGTTCATGTCTAACAGACAACTCAAAAGAAATGTCAACAGATATGACAGCATGGTCTGAATTGCCAAGATAACAAAATTGCAATGTTCAACAAGCACCAGAAGAGGTATGGAACAAGTCAATTAAAGAAGAATGTTGATCGGATTTATTAAGAAAATGTGTAAGGGAATCCACTATTTGATTCAGAGATTAAGCAAGAGGAAAATTGAAAGTCTGAATACTGGAAACATCAGTAACATTAAAATGATTAAGCCAGTTGGTGTGATGAGTATTAAAATCCCAAAACACAAGGGTCTTTGCTGATGAATGTCAAGAGAGAGAGAGAGTCATTTCTTTACTGTCAGATATTTTGTCTAATATGTTACAGTCCTGAGAAGAAGGAGAGCTAAAGAAAAATATATATACAGTAGTGATAGAAAAAAAAACTAAATAATAAATCTAATGGAATATTTTTTTTTTACAAACACAACATGAAAAACATTGCATAGAAAGAAGTAAATGTTTTTTAATGTAAAAATCACTGAATACATGGCTCAAGAACCACTCAAGATAGTGAGTTACTGTTAAAATCGTAGTGATACATGAGGGGATAGTAAGATATGAAAATAAAGAGGATAGATAACAACCAACCTTTGACTTAAAGACGTTAAGGCTGTATTATACAGGGAAGCATCTGCACATATCTCTTCCACAAACTAGGAGATCTTGAGAAAAAGTTGTGTAGAACTTTACTCCTCACATTTGGAATACAGGAGTGATTTGATTCTGTGGAAATAGCATGGCATATTCTACCTGTAAAGATCCTAACTAGTGGAACTAAAAAATGGAGCTCATTTGCAGTAGAGTAGTGATAGGCTACCAAAATTTGTCGGTGTGATAAAAGGTTGCAGAGTGTAGGATAAGTCTTTTCCAACAGGACTGCATAAATGGATTTGAATTCTTTCAAGGATAGAATTTGAGGATTGAGCAGCTCAACTGAAATAAAACAGCAAAACAGAATTTAGATAGCTAGACATAGATAGATAGATAGTTAGAGACAGACAGACAGTAATAGATAAACTGAGATAGATAGAAAGAAATCAATAGACTCAGATAGAAAAAATGAATAGACTGAGATAGATAATGAAGATACTGGGATATGTGAATGATTAAGGAGATTTTTAATTACAGGTTGAAGTCTCTGACAATTGATGCAACATGAGTTTTATCAGTACATATTAGCCGCAAAATTATTTTCATAAAGAAACCTTAAACACTGTCCACTCAAACTTTATTCTTTACCATTTTCTCATCAAGATAATCATGAGATTTTTGAGTCTATAGAATTCTCATTACCAATTCTCTTGTGAATAATAAATGGATAATCGTTTTAGAGCTCATGAATAAAAAGTAAAATAATTTGTTTGTGATAAGATCTACTTCAGAGCCCGCATTGATAAAACAATGTTCCTATTGTATACATAAGGAAATGAATATTTATGCAAAGATTTATCTTGTCCATTATTTCATATTTCTAAATGTATGTGTGTGTTACTCAAATGTTCAAGGAAGATAGGGTACAAAATGGCTTCCTCAGAATATGAAACAGCTTACAGAATAGTATGTCCATCATTTTCTGGTGGAGTGATTTCGAAAGATCTATGAAATATCCAAGAAGATATTGGAAATATCTACTGATAATCAGGAAATCACTATTCAAATTCACTGAACCTTTGGCTATAGCACCTCATATCTATCTATCTATCTATCTATCTATCTATCTATCTATCTATCTATATCTCTGTCCCATTTTGTTCTAATCTTACTATCACAGTCTGTTCATATCTATCAGTCTCTATCTATTGATCTATCTATTTCAGTCTCTTCCTATCGATTTAAATTTCTTCCTATCTATATGTCTTTTCCTATCTATCTATATCTATTTCAGTCACTTCTTATCTATTTCAGTCTCTTGCTATCTATATCTATTTCAGTCTCTTGCTATCTATATCTATTTCAGTCTCTTGCTATCTATATCTATTTCAGTCTCTTGCTATCTATTTCTATTTCAGTCTCTTCCTATCTATTTCTATTTCAGTCTCTTGCTATCTATATCTATTTCAGTCTCTTGCTATCTATATCTATTTCAGTCTCTTCCTATCTATTTCTATTTCAGTCTCTTGCTATCTATATCTATTTCAGTCTCTTGCTATCTATATCTATTTCAGTCTCTTGCTATCTATATCTATTTCAGTCTCTTCCTATCTATTTCTATTTCAGTCACTTGCTATCTATATCTATTTCTATTCTCTCTTGCTATCTATATCTATTTCAGTCTCTTGCTATCTATATCTATTTCAGTCTCTTCCTATCTATATGTTTATTTATGTACTGCATGCTTTCCAAACAAGCCAAAGCCCTAATAATCAGATATTTGAACCTATCTGAAGAAGATCTAAAAGAGATACACAAGGACATCCCTTCCCCTTTCTCTGACAAATCCTAATTGTTTTACTATCCCTTAAGCAAAAGAATATTGTTCCGCCAATCCAAGGTGAGTTTGGATTACTACAATGCACAAAAGACAATGGCTAAAAGACTCAACATAAGAAAAATTAATTCCTTGAAATAATATGGGGAAATAACCATTCTTTGCCTGGTGAAGGTCTCAAGACCTGAAACACATGTACCAAAAAATATAGAAAATAATGTATAATATATAAAAAAAAAAAATCTACATTATAATTAAAAAAAATTTGTTGCCTCTTCTCTCTTTAAATATACTTTTCTCTTGTTACAACAACTACAATATCTCCCCATATATATATATATATATATATATATATATATATATATATATATATCTCCAAGTATATGATTGGTGTATACAGAATGAATTCCAATAACCAACAATTACTATTCTTTAAAGAGTGCTCATTACAAAGTAGAGCAGATTAATTATTGGTTAGAATAAATAGAGCAGATTAATTATTGGTTAGAATAAATTCTTTTTTAATATTACCCATATTTTAAAGATCTGAATAGCTATTACAACATGACTTCATTGTCAAGCTTTTTTAATTTTCCTATACTTGTATTTTGATTGGGCAATCTAGCTTTTGTAACAACGTTTTCCCCTTGCGAAGGATTGTTAATTAATTTGAAACTTTTAAAACCATTTATTTTACATTCAACATCATCACTTGATAAGACACTGGGGTGTTGAAACAAAATGGCTATTTTTGTAGTGATTTTATAACATATTTATGTTATAAATTTTTTTTAAATAAATATATATATATATATATATATATATATATATATATATATATTTATAATATACACATATATATATATATATATATATATATATATATATGTATTTCTGTTGATAGCAGTTCTTTTGCTCACATGGTCATGTACAATGTCATAGAACTATATTACAAATTTACAACCTGTGTCTTCTATTCCATGTCCATTATCATGCAAACTTCTACGTAAAGAAAAACAGGATGTCATCTTTGACAGCGAACATCTCTTTTGTAATGTCCATATAACCACTCTGATGATGGCTCATGTAAGTCGAAAGCTTAGATCGACAACTAATATAATAAAGAAATATCCAAATGCTGGACAGTTTTTGTCTTTATTTTCTCTTGAAATTAAAACCATTATACAACACTTGGAATGGCTCATGAAAAAGACATTATAGACTTTCGTTGTCTGTTGTGTTTAACAGTATATATATATATATATATATATATATATATACTCTTTCTCTTTCACATTATGATCTTGTAAAGGGGAATGTGGTTTAAAGAAAAGTATTTGATGCAGTAAAAATATTTTAGTTTGCAAAAGTCTGGTAATTTGTAGTGAAACCTGAACTTGCAGCACAATGAGATAGTGATATATATATATATATATATATATATATATATATATATATATATATATATAATTATTTATACTTCAAATATTATTCATATTGATATCCATATTTGAGTAGAACATACATTTTTTATTTAAAAACTATGTTTATTTCAGAAATCTTAATAAAGATAAGGTTTCCTCTGGTAGGATTTGAACCTGCATCCCCTTTGTTGTAGAAACCACCACCTGATAAGTCATGCTTTGGACCACCCAGCTACAGAGGTCCTCACAAACAAGCAAGGTTCTATTTGTTTTAAACTGTATTTCTTTGTCCAGATTTTTTCTTAGTCATTACTCAGTTTCATATAAGAAATATAAACACACACACACACACAGACATATATATATATATATATATATATATATATATATATATATATATATATAAAAAGTGCAACTTTCATTGACTTACACAGTAATATTAATCTATGAACACAGCCACATTGTGCTGACCATGTTTAGAAAATAAAACATTCATTCTTATAACTCTAGATACATACATAAAACAATGCATATCAGTTAAAAATAAAATTCATCCTTAATAATGGCTAAAAGTATAGCTGAAAGCACATGGAAAACATTCGTACAATTTTTATATAATTTGTGTCCTGAAAAGAAAAAAATTATATGAACATGTGAGAAGTTATATAAAAAACTCAATCACTGCACCATGTCAGTCATTTTGAATGAAACTTGCATAAAAGAGGGATTGCTGCCCAAATACACAATACACCCCCACACACACATATATATATATATATATATATATATATATATGTCTGACTGTACACTTGTATGTATATAGAATTTTACAGTCTTTTTCATCAGTATGCATTCCATGTTCCGTCTTAATTTTTCAACCAATCATCTTCTAATTTAATAAGCTAACAGAAAACCTATGCATACAAATTTCTTCAATCTTTTGGATAAATTACACAAATATTTATGAGCTTGCCATGTTTGTTAAAATATCATTGTAACATTTCCCTTCAGAAGAAACAATAGCATCAGTATTAACTAATTAATGGGGTTAAAATACAGAACACATGAATGGGTGCTAGGCACAAGACTATTCTTCTTCTTTGTGCTGTGTCACTTGTGGACATTCATGACTCCCCACAACTTCCTATCCTTTGTAGCTCTTTGTAAAGTTTATCTATTCTTCTATAATTCCACTGTCTATTCATATATGTTGGTCAGGTAGGTTGCTCATTGCCTTTCACCTGACACTTTCTGGTTTTGAATATTCTAAAATGATCTCCAGTCTGTGGTTAACTTTGTTAGAGAAGGCGGTTTAATTTTAAAGCCTCCAAAACTAAACTTCTCTCAATTATCTTAGAGACCCCTCTCAGCCTTTCATTAACATGGCTAATACTAGCCTCCAGGAAAGTCTCATTACTTCTACGTGGGCTAACATTCTCGGCTGATATGCAGTGGAAAGTCCATATTGAATCCATTGTTAGATCAGCTGCTAAGAAAGTTGCTTTACTGTGTTATGGGAGACAATTTTTCTCTCCAGAATCTATCCTACATATCTATAAGGCTACCATTCATCCATGAATATTGCTGCCACATATGGTCCGGTGTTCCTGCCATTTATCTAGCGCTTCTTGATAAAATCAAAAGAAGAATCAGCAATATTATTGGTCCTGATCTGGCATCTCAGCTTCAGTCACTTTCCGTCTACTATAAGATTATATCCCTTTGCCTTTTCTATAAATACTTTTACAGTAATTGTTTGGATGAACTCTACACTATGGTACTTTAAGAATTTAAGTATAATAATAGACTGGCATTGAGTTCTCATGAATTTACAGTTGAGTTGGCTAGATTTAATTGTAAATTCTATACTGTTTCTTTTCTCATACTTCTCACTTGTGGAACTCCCTTCCAGCTCCATGCTTTCCAGCCAACTTTAATCTGCAAAAATTTAAATGCTACTATCCTTCTGATTACTCTTTTTGTTCTCGTTCATTAGTAATGTTTCTTTTTCTAATTCTTCCACACCCAGTAACCCCTTATGTCTTAGTGGCTTTACTGAATTGCATGGAGTGAACTTGATTAGAAAAAAAACCCCAAAAAACTCTCCTTAAGGAAAATGAGAACATAAGATTAAAAATGAAATTGTAATGAGATCCTGTCCTATGAGGCATTTCACATATCATAGAAAATCACTTCACCAAAACAAAAACCCCTACCATTTTTGATGACAATTAAAGTATTGTTTTTACCTGCAAGAAAAGATTTTAAAAATTATTGCCTGAGACATTTGGTAGGCTATTGCTTAACTGGAAACTTATTGGACAAAGACCGCAAAAAAAAAATAAATGAATAAACAGAAGCATCGGTAGCCAAAGTGGATTACCTCTTTTATGCATGTAGTCATGTGACTAGGGCCACATTGTATTAGCATAAAAAGCAGTACACTTTCAAACATCTGTCTCTTTTCCCATTTTTCTGTTCCCTGAACAGCTGCTGCCCAGCATGTAAGTAATTTCGCCACAAGTGCCAAGCACTTAAAAGCACTCATACATACAGACTCACTCTTTCCAAAAATTGTTATTTTTGTGGAAATACATTGTTATTTAAAGTACTCTTTCCTCATTATGTATCCTAGAAATTTCAATTCCTCTTCCTGATGCTACAGATAAGTGTCATTTTTGTTTCCATTTTCTCTAAAACTTTGTCATTACTCACATTCAGTCTATGGTATTCACAGCATTTTTCTGTAAACTCACATTTCTGTTACTTCCAGTCTTTTCCTCATCTATGAGGATGTCGTCCATCATACACTGTCATACAGGAGAGCTGATATTACATAACAGTTCAGCCCTCTTTTTTCATTTCTGACAAAATCTTCTTGTTTCTTAATACTTTGCTTAGCTTTGGGGAGTCAGCTTTCGATATCTCAATGTGCCTCCGGATTTCAGTGATGCTCTTTCCATCTTCTGAATAATATCAAATATAAATATGTAATATCAATTGTTTCCTTCTGTCTAATATTTATTGTTGTGTAAAAAATACAAACAAATGTGGCACAAGCCCAAAAAGGGGGGATGAGGAATGACTGTCTTCTTCTGTCTTTACTCTAAACTTAGCTAGTCACAGACACTGACCCAAACATGCCAACAATAATCCATTCACCAAAGCATCACATTCACGCCTACCTTTCTTACTACGTCCACCATAATACCTCAGTTTCTCTATGAAGTCCTAACTAGTCCCCTTATTTACAGATATTGTTCATGGGGGAGGGTCATAAAATAACAACTTTAAAATCCCCAAATGAATATTTACAAAAGTGAATTAATTATTTACAATAAACTAAACAAAACTGAGTTAGTAATAAAACCCCCCACAAACTATGAATGTGGCAGAAATATCAGTTAACCGGACGAAATCGATGCGGGACTAAGAAAATAAGTACACATTCAAACCATCAAGCATTCACACAAACACTCACTCATTCATACACAACAACAAATACGAAAGCACACACGCGAAACGAAAGGCGCCCCGCATCCACCAGAAAACTGACATCACTAACCACCTTCCTTCTGTTTTCTTAATTCCTTTATTGTTCTCTCTCCTTAATAACGTTTTCATTCTCTCATATTCTTTCACACTCAGTAACCACTTGCATCATAGTGGCTTTATTGCTTGACTTGGGGTGAAATGCTAAAAATAATTTCATTAAACTTCCTGTAACTCAAAATAATGTATTTATTAACATAAGAAAGATCTATATAATAATTTATTCAATGCATTAGTTATAAGCAGAAATAATTTCAAACACAATTTTGATCTGAAAAATTGTCCTTATTAAGCATACCTACAAACAATAATGGGTATGTCCCCATTCACATAAATATAGTAGTAAATACTGTATGTTGGTCCTCAGTTGGAGATTCATTGTGGAATTCACTTGACTCACTTCTAGCAGTTGACTACTTCTATGCACTGCTAGCGAATCATATATGTGTTGTTCTTGTCCTAAGTATTATCGTTCATTACCAACCTTCATGTGATTATTCTATTCAGTAACCTTCCCTAGGTTACAACAGTAAGACAAAAATATCATGAAAATGCATTAATAGGCACTAACCCAAGCATGAACATATGCACTGGAGTTTTCAAATATCTTTATTCAGAGAAATGCGCCTATGTAAAGCCAGCATATTTATGGACAGACATGAAAAATTTTTGAGATTAAAAGGAAAACAGTTAAATCAAATTTTTTTTTTTTAAATCAATAATAATAACATTAATTCACTTTCATTTAGCAACATCTCAAAAATTTAAATCAGTTAATGTCTTCCATAGTTCTCTTTCCTTAATGTCAAGAAATGGTTTTAATGTTTTAGAACAAATTCAAATTTGAAAGCGAAATGTTATATTTTCACAGCTATACTTTTTCTGAGTGTATAAATATAAGTTTCTAAATAAAGTTTCGACAGTTGTCATAATAAAATTTCTCAAGAACAAAACCTTCTACATTATTGAAATGCAGAATAAAACATTTTAAGCTTCTTGAACATTCTGCTAGCACAGTGTGTGTATGCATGCATGTATGTATATATATATATATATATATATATATATATATATATATATATATATATATATATATATATAAAAATATTAAAAATATTTTAATATAAAAAATAACGTATAAACAGAAAAAAAAAAAAATATATATATATATATATTTTAGGATATTATATGGAAAAATGGAAAAATACCTACATAATTGCAGTCATGTTTCAATGCATTTCATCAGGTGATCTCATCAGACAATTCCTGATGAGGTGCAATACACGCAATCTACATAAACCCAAATTTTTTAAAACATTAATCAGTTTGTCTGACGATCGCTAAAGCATGAAACCCAGGGTCACAAACTCACATCTATCCAACCAAATATATATATATATATATATATATATATATATATCAATCATTTCACCTCAAGCCATGCAGAAATGATCTCTAGTACTCAGGGGGTCACAGAGAGTGAAAGGAGAGGACTGAGGAACGGATAAAAGATGAACAGGATTCAAGAAGACAGACAAGACAATGGTGATATTTAAATTTTTGAAGATTGTAGCTATCAGGGAACCCAGTAAATGAATGGGAGTTCCACAGACAGGAAGTGTGAGTAAAGAGATTGTTAGAGCAGAAGTATATATATATTTATATGCACACACGTACACACACACATATATATATATATGCACACACAAAAAAAATATTTTATTATTTATTATCCATTATAAAAACACCTCAGTTATCATTGATTTTCTCATAATTTTATATCTATTAAAAGGTTTTATAAATATGGTGATATGTCAACATATAATTCTAAGTATATACCTCTAAATGTAGATGTTATCTATATGCATAAATAAATGACAGTGTTGTCCATAGGATTACAAAAAACCTATAAAAGAGGGTGCTGACCTTTATAGGTCATCAATTATTTATGAGAAAATAAGAATTTTGATTGGTTTTGCCCAATGTTTATTCACTTTAGAACAGTAGATGAGAGTAACTATAAAAACAGTTGCAAAATAAACTCCAAGTTTATTTGGAATTAAATATTCATGACATAAAATGATGTTTAAGAGATATCTTTATTCTCTGCACAAAATATATATATATATATATATATATATATATATATATATATATAATTAAGGAGTCTTGGTAGAGTAATGTTAGTGGCTCAGACTGAGGGCTCAGAGAGCTGAGTTTGAATTCAAGTCGAATCCATTACACTCACTCACGTACTAATACCCTTGGGAAAATTATGAATCCTCTTCTGCCTCCAGCTATGGGTAATTAGCAGGACAGGCTGGGTTCTATACCCTTGAATGGCAACTGGTCGAGGAGAACACGTTTGGGGACCTTGTGGCACAAAGTGCACCAGGTCTCTGTATTCAGCACTTCAAAAAGTGTGGTTGGTTTTGCACAAAACCTTCACCACTATAATCAAGTCATATTGTAGTACCCTGCTACCACTTTCTTATAAATGTCGAATTTTGTACATTTTTATGCAAAAAAAGTGGATCAGAGCCTTCTCAGCTTAGTAAATATTTTCAGGAAATATCAGCTTCTAATTGGTCAATGCCAACCAATCAGATCGTCTGCATGTGAAGAATAATCTTGATCCTATCACATGATTATATTATCTATAAATAGCAGACACGAGCTTGCTTTCTCTCTCTCCTTTCTTTATTCACCTCAGAAGATGTGATTTTCAGGATTCTTGTCTCAACCATGAGTGGTCAGAGGTTAAAAGCATATTTACGCATGCACATACGTACAAACTTTTCCAACCTACATTACAAACATATGGAACATTTCAAAACATGCAACAAGAACTTTTTCTTTGAAATATTATTCTAAAACTACAGTTTAATAATTAATTCAACTTTTGTGAGTTGAGATAAAAGTATTCTCAGTCTATGAGACATAACTCCATCAGATCTTTAATGCATGTATGTCAACACACAAATAAATACAATGTTGTACTTTAAAACCATTTTGTTCCTTCTTATATTTCATGCTTTGTGGTATTTTACGTTTAATATAAATTGTGTGGTCATGTTATTCACGCAGCCATAAACAAACATCTACAATTGTCCATCCTTATTACCAAGCCATTGCAATGATGGTAACTTCAGCGTCTGAAACAACTAGA
Source organism: Acanthosepion pharaonis (assembly GCA_903632075.3). Taxonomy (NCBI): domain Eukaryota; kingdom Metazoa; phylum Mollusca; class Cephalopoda; order Sepiida; family Sepiidae; genus Acanthosepion; species Acanthosepion pharaonis. The sequence continues at coordinate 2,731,527 of CAHIKZ030000280.1, read as the reverse complement.
CCACTACAATATGTGCTGGTGTCTGGCAGTCGGTTCCTAGGGACTGAAGTTGCTGATCCTCATATGTCGAATATGATGGGAGAGTCTACCATATATATATAATTAATAATCAAATAAATCCTTTTACCTCATATGGGGAATAGGCTATTTCAGCAGACAACAAAAGTAGTCATCTGTCTTTTCAACTCAAGTGTGTAATAAAATGAAGTTCATGTTTGTAAAGTTAGAGGAAGTGGGATATAGCTGTTAACTATGAAGAAATGAAATTAGAAACTAAAGCATCGACTTAAACCTTAACTTGCTGAAAACACCTAATACACTGTTTACACTTTTCACTGTTTCAGTCAGACAGTCAGGGAGGATGGTAGGTATCTATCTTAAAGTTGACTTTTATCTTCCAATCTCAATTCCTCACTGTTAACTGCTATGTCCCCACTTCCTCTAACCTTATAGATATGAATCTCATTTCATTCCACACTAAAGTTGAAAAGACAGACGACCACATTCGTCATCTGCCGAAATAACCTATTCCCCATATGAGATAAAAGGATTTGTTTGATTATTAATTACATAGCTTTGTATAAATTAAATAAATTACATCAAGCTCTGTTTTGTGGATCAGTTCTAATATTTTCACTTGGATTATACACCAACGGATTTTTTACCTTACTATATATATATATATATGTATATATATTTTAATAATCTCACACCAGGCAAGGCAATAAAGCCACTAAGATTCAAGAGGTTACTGAGTAAGAAAGAATATGAGAAAAAGGAGACATTATTAAGGAGAGAGAACAATAAGAAAAACAGGAATTAAGAAAACAGAAGATATGATTGACATTGCATTTAAAGTTTTGAAGATCAAAATTGATTGGAAAACAAGAAGCTGGAAGAGATTTCTACAAGGGAGAGAAGAAACTATCAGAATAGAACTTACAGAACAATTATATAGAAAAGATACAGGGAAGCTACGTTACAGCAGTGGGAATATGTGTGCATACAAACATTTTGTTCCTCACTATTTGGTATGATTCCAAGTTTCATGCATATGGCAGTTATCAGGCACAGATTGAAAACTACCTATTATGCACTGTTATATAATATATTACCTTAAATATACAAAAACACATTCTTGTGTGTGTTTGTATGTGTCTGTGTGTGTTAGAATTTATGTGGAATTTGAAAGAAAAAAACAGAGAACTGATTGTTAGCTGGAAAATTTTAAAAAGCCCTATAACAACCGCAACAATATTTGCAACCTCTGCCAACAGGAAAAATTAGCAATTATGACATTTCCGGATCCAAAGAACCTTCCGAACCAGAAATCCAAAGGAGTCCTTGCTTACATATTAGAAAGTTCCTCTTAAGCACATATAAGGTTGGGTAAAAAATGTGCCACAATTTAAATACAAAAAATAATGACTACTGCATCTGATTTATGGCAATGACGGGACTTGTATATGAGTTTCAGTTATCTGGAAGGCTAATGTTTACTCAGATACCATATATTAACAGTACTTGTACCATCCAACTCCTTAATGCTGCAAACATTATTTGGTGAGGGGGTTATACTGTTGTTTTCTTACATGATGTATAATAAATTCTATTTTAGCTGTTAGCATACTAGCTAAGAAAATTATCATTCAATTTTGGGTTAAATAATGAAATAAACTTTCATTATTTTAATTTAATATTTCTATAATAGTTCAGCAAAAAATATAGCGAGACTATCAAGAAAAAGAGATTACGTAATTGATATTTGAGCACTTCAATTGATACAAATAAATAAAGCATACCGTAAAAAGCATATTTTTATCATATATATATATATATATATATATATATATATATATATATATATATATATATTATAATTATGTTTTAAAAATATGATTTCCATATTTTTTAAAAATAATTATAATTTAAAAAAATAATCATAATTTAAGCTCTACTTCTATATGGAGCACTGTTTTTTAAAAAATAAAAACAAAAATACTAAAAAACTCTGGATTATTTACCTAACGTGTTCTTTCCTATTTTCTACATAAATATATATATATATATATATATTCATGAATTATTCACTCAAAAACAAATGCAAAGGTTAATGATTTAATTTAATAAGAACTAATGCAGCAGAAATTTATAGAAACAAGGATCTTTTCATTCATAACAGGTTCGGTGGTTTTTGTATATTATTTTTAATTGTTTGCGACTATGGATATCTCGCCAATTAAATCATTAACCTTTGCATTTGTTTTTGAGTGAATAATTCATGAATTTGTAAATTGATTGCACGTTTATCGAAATATATATATATATATATATATATATATATATATCATTAAATATACAAAAACGCGGTCTTTAAAGGATCCTTTTTTAACCAACACTTTTTCAGAAGAATACATTGGTACCTTCTTAGTTAAACAAAATGAAACAAATTTGCACATCAAAACCCAAATATATACAGGAGGGTTAAATGATGGACTGCAAATAAAATTGAAATTTATTACTAAAATGAAGAAGCCTTGTGAGTGAGATTGGTTAGATGCAACTGCCCATGATAGTCTGAAGTCACAAGTCATCATGACCAATGGTATATACTGGCTGTACTGAAAAGATTGATCATGCCAGATTATGCACCATGTCTCAGGTAGGCTCTGTGGGTCAAGCAGGTTTCTGTAATAGGAATTGGTGGCTAGCCATCCTGGCAGATGTGTTGGGTTTGCTTAGAAACAAGTTGTAGCTTGCCATTGCACATATATATGCACGTATATATAAATCAGGAAAAAGATATATTATTCAAAAATTATAACATAAACATAAATAAACAAAAATATCCATCACTTGAGAAGACACCAGATGTGTTGAAACAAAATGGTTATTTTTGTAGTGATTTCATAACATGTTTGTTATGATTTTTGAATAAATAATATTTGTTCTAATCTGTGTTGAGCATTCTTTTAAGAATAGTGTTTTTGGTTATTGGAATTTTATTACATCCACACCAATCCTATACTTGTGTGTGTGTATATATATATATATATATATATATAAAGCAAGAGAAAGAGACATTTTTTTTTATTTATGTATGTATGTAAAGTTAAGAGAAACCCAGGTTCTAATCTTACAAGGTAACTTCCTAATGTTATCTGTCTGGCAGAGGCGATCCCAATGTGTGGCACCTTTGGAAAGTGCCTGTAATTTATACCACAGGTTGACCCAAGCCTTGTAAGTGAAATTGGGTAGACAGAACCCTTGATGGTCATCAATGGTTGTTCTAGCACAGAGTCACAAGTCATCATGAATGAGAGTTTGAGTGTGCTGGCCTTGTCCAGACTGTTGATCACGCTAGATAATGCCTTGTCTTCTAGAAACTCTAACACACACGCACACACACACACATATATATATATGTACCCACACACAGATCGATAGACATAATTATATATGTGTTGCCTGTTTTTTTATCATCTCATTATTTTAAATGTGTTTTGTCTACTTATCCCCATGAGCACACACACACACACACACACACATATATATATATATACACACACACACACACACACACACACAGACTCATATCGATGCATTTATGATGTATATATCTATATTCATGTATAAATATTAAGTTGAAGAGATTTTTTACAAATTCAATTATACTTTTTCTTTCATATATATATATATATATATATATATATATATATATATATATACACACACACACACACTCGCACACATTATATATATATATATATATATATATACGAGAGAGAATGTTTTTACCATCTCATTTGGCTGATATGACTTTCTTTTGAATGTGTGAGCATTTAAAATTAGAAACATGATTACCAGCCATACAGCAGGGTTGTTCCTTTTGTTTAGCCTCATTAACTTGCCATGCTCCCTGGCTGCCTGCACCCTTGGCAAATTCATGCAGACAGCGAGACGACAGGGCAAGAAAAAAAAAAAATCTGAGATGGAGATGTGGATTACTGCTGAGTGTGACAAAGACTGCAAATTCCTTTGACAGACTGACACAGAAACCTGACATATGCGTTAAAATAAATCCTATTGCTCTATATCTTCCTGCGTCTCACCTGTACACATTTTGTTTCAACTGATATTTCACAGATGCAGCAACCTCTTTAATAGAGATGATCCATATGTCAAAGAGGCACTCACCAAAGTTAGCGTCTGGATTTTAGAAGCATGCAGCAGGAATTTTTACCAACAGTTCAAAGATCACTTACTTTTTTTTCATGAGTGGTTCCTACCATGTTTCGACCTTTCCATTATTTAGTTCTCTTCAGCCATACTGTCAGTATTGAAAGTGTGTTTTTCCTTTTTTTGGTAATGCATAGCAGAAAATGGTAGCAAATAGAAGATTGAAAATTTTCGCAAGGAACACTAGGTATTTTAAATTATTTTACTTCTAGAAATGTATACAACAGTGTTTACTTTATAGCTTATATCAGACGTATAAACCTTTTTCAAGCAGTGGTCCATATAATCTACAGCTGATAACAAGGCAGGCTGTACTACTAAAAATATTCAAGGAAATTTTTCATAGTGGATATCTCAAATATTTTAACTACTGAAGACCATATGTGTAAACATATACCTTAGAAATGAGAGAAATCTTTTTGTGAAAAGATTTTTTCTGTAATTAAAAATATCAAAGTTTTGGTATAATATTATAACTAATGATAATACTGCTGCATGTGATTTATTTCTAATTTATTCATTTGAAAATACAAAAGTATATTTTTGCTCCAGAGAAAACTTTTTGATTCTTACGTAGTTTCCTGTTTCAAAAAAAAATATTTACATATATGATCTTCCATAGTGAAAATCACCAATGGTTTAAAATGATGAAAATGTTATTTTCACTGAAGGTTTATAAAATTCAAGAAAGATTAATCATCATTTATGTATGTGATTATGTATGAGAGAGTATGTGAGTGAACAAGTGAGAACAAAAAACAAAATTTTAAGGAACATTATGTTTCTTATGAGATTAAGCATTCCATTCAGAAAGATGAAAAGGGTCGCAGTTTGCCTATGACTGATTTATACGTACATATTCTGTTTGAATTTCTAGGATGAAGAGTTTACATTATTTCCATATGGATAATACGGCTAAAGAGGGCTGTAAAATGGATAACCAAAATATTGTCGAACCTGCATAAATAACAAAAGGAATGAGTTACATTCTCAAAATAACTCTTGAAATGATTTCTTATTACAATTATAAACAATTTCTTAACCAATAGTTCTAGATTTATTTTAAGTCCTCCCTCTCATAGACATTAATATTACACATTTTGTAAAAAAAAAAAAAAAATAGCAGCACATATAAACATGTTTAAACAACCCATTATACCAACAGCAAATACACTGCCAATATATGTTGCCAGTGCAAGAACAATAACTCTAATAGAGTAAAAAGCTTGCCAACATTAAAAATTATAGTATCTATAAACATGTTCAGAAAGTACACCATTGTTATTCATTGTGATTTCACCTCTGACCAAAGAGGTACATGAAAGAAAAAGCATCACTCACCGTCACCTAATGATAGCAAAAAGATTAATCATTTATGGAAATTAAAAAGATCTTCTAACTTTATAGTCACAAATAATACCAGTCTCCAAAAGGCCTATTAAATCAAGCTAATGTAATACATATGAATTCTCTTCAGAATGTATATCCAATGTTAATAAAAAAAAAAGAAACATGTAAATTTTATACTGGTCAAAGGTTTACAACACTTTCACATTGACTAACATGTCATTTATTAGATATTATTCTAAAAGCTCATATTAATCAACATAACATGTAAGGCCATCATCTTCCCACCAATATTTGGCAGATACTCATAGATGACATAAAGATATTATTAAGCATAAAGTGTATAAAAATGACTACAAATACTATTAGCTTGTGTGACCTGTGCAAGTGAGATAAAACACTTGCTTATTATACAATATATATATAGAAAGAAAGAGATGGATATAGATAGTGAAAGACAGTGAACATAAGAATCAACATAACTGAGTGGTTTGGTTTGGTTTGGTTTGTTTTACAACATATCAACATTAATGGGTTATTTAATGTCAACAAGATTTATATTGCTGGTAAAAATTTTTTTCCAAACAAGTATTGCTGGTAATATTTTTTTTCCAAATAAGTATTGCTGGTAATATTTTTTTCCCAAAAATGTATTGCTGGTAATATTCTTTTTTTTTCCAAATAAGTATTGCTGGTAATATTCTTTTTTTTTCCAAATAAGTATTGCTGGTAATATTCTTTTTTTTCCCAAATAAGTATTGCTGGTAATATTTTTTTTCCCAAATAAGTATTGCTGGTAATATTTTTTTTTTCCCAAATAAGTATTGCTGGTAATATTTTTTTTTTCCAAATAAGTATTGCTGGTAATATTTTTTTTTTTTTCCAAATAAGTATTGCTGGTAATATTTTTTTTCCAAAAATGTATTGCTGGTAATATTTTTTTCCCAAAAATGTATTGCTGGTAATATTCTTTTTTTTCCAAATAAGTATTGCTGGTAATATTTTTTTTTTCCAAAAATGTATTGCTGCTAAAAATTAAGAAAAAAATATTGCTGGCATTAAAACGTTTTTTTATAATTTCATAGTGTTTTGACCCCTTTTGTGGGGGTTAACTATTTGCCCATGGCTGGGACCCTGACAGGTGCTACCACCCTGGGTCAGGGTGGACCTGGAAACACCAGCAATTAAGAGGTAGTTCCATGCTGCTCAAAACCTCTTGATCAAAGGCCTTGCTGTCAGATGTAGTTTATTGTCTTACCCAAGACGTGGATGTAGTTTATCATCATACCCAGGATGACATAACAATGTGACTATGAGTTACCTCAAGCAATTTTCAAACCGTATTTGATGCATGAAGCTGACAGTAAATTTACATTGTTGGTTATTATTTTCACACACTCTATATCTACAAATATTCTGTCTCTAATATGGAGCACTCTTCCACCATAAAGATAGCACATTTCAAATCATATATATAAATGTGAGTGTCAGAGATTTTCAAATTTAATCCTAGAGTCCATAGCCCAACATATCATACCATTTTGGAATCAGACTGACTCCATGAGCACATTAAAAACATTCCAGGCCAGATCTAGACCTGCAATCCTGAAATTTTGAATTCCCAATTTTTCATTACTGCAATTGTTTTTTACATGTTTCTGGCAATAACATTTTTGTGAGATAGCTATTTTTATAATTTGAAAATAAATTTGCAAGTAACTGAAATTAATTGTGAAATCCAGCAAAAGTCACCCATGACATAAAAATAATTGTTTGTATGAAAAGTAAGGACCTACATACATCAAATTAATTTTAAATTAAGTGGCGACAGAAGAATTATCATTGAATTTTTAAAAGGTAGTCATAAATATTAATGCAATACTTAAATGCAGTGATTTTGGGTGCATCAGTGTTTGGCACTTGTGGCAAAATTACAAGACATGCTGTGCTGCAACTGTTCAGAGAAAGAGGGTTTAGAAAATTTGCTACTCACAGGATATATTGAAATGAAGAGGGCTAGAGGAAAGCAATGCACAATCTACATGATGAGCTTGAGTGAATGGATGGCAAAGCAGGTTTTAGGAGAGATAGCAAAAAGACAAATGTTATTAAAAGCTACAAAGGATTGGAAATTGTGGAGAGCCATAATCACCAACATCCTGAAGGGATTCGGCATATATATATGTTTTTAAACAATATAAAGTTTTTGATAATAAGTTTATAAGAGGTATACTTCTGTCTTGGTTATTTGAAGCAGTACATAAACAATTTAATTCTTTGTATTTTCAGTTTTACTTTAAAATATGTATAATTAGGAAAATAAAATAAATGATTTCTTTTATTTAAATCACAAAACTTTTATTCTTAAACACAATCTTATGCAAATTTAGTAATTCTTCTGACAAAATATTAAAGACATTTAATTTTTTTTTCCTATTATAGATTTATTGAACTAGCAAAATTCTTAATGCTCATTGACATTTAAAATATTTATTGAGTCTACCATGCCACAGACTCTTAAGTAACTCTGTGCAAATAAAACAACATATAGACAATAGCAGACTGCCTTCATTAGGTTCTTACATGAAAGATCAACCTCTGTTTATTTCTGTTAAAATATATTGTATATTTAACAATTTGAAATTTTCCATATATCAGTTTGGGTCAACCTAAACCTGACCCACACATAAGAAAATGAATAACCAGAATATGTACAATAACTATGACACTGGTTCTCATACGATAACCGAAGTTAAGCAACATTGTTTCTGGTCAGCACTTATGTGTGACCACAAGTGCCGTAAACTTGGATGTGTGGGTAGTCTAATGGACAACAGCTCAGAACTGGAAATAAGAGAGCTAAATTGCTGTCAAGACACGCCGTTGCCTCTCTCTGTCTTTTTTAAAAATACATTCATGGTAATTGCTCCAAGGAGCTGCATTCACTGGTTCTCAGACTTCATGAATTCAAACACCCTACAAGGCTGGCATCCTGCTCTCACCCTTTCACTGTTGAAACTATTAAATGTAGCCGTCTCTTCTACTCCAATAGCTTTGTATCTTGCACCTCTCGCCTGTGGAACTCCCTTCCCTATTCCAGTTTCCCTTAGAGCTATAATCTCCAACTATTCAAATGTAATGTCAATTGACATCTCCAGTTACCTTGATCTATCCACTATCCTTCTCCTCATCCTTTCCTCTATCACTCCTATCTGATCTTGCTCCAAATCTTCTGTAACCCCTTGCGCCCTAGTGGCTTCCTGCCTTGCTTGGGGTGAAATGCTTAAAAAAAAAAAAAATGTTTTATTTACTTACATGCGAATACCCATGGGGAAGATAGGAATTCATCTCTTCTCCCCCCCAGCTATAGGTTACTTAGTAAACTTGTATCATTACAAATCATTATTATCTCCAAAAAATTCTTACAATCTAAAAATATTTTCTGTCTTTGAATAACTTGCAAAAGGTTGATAAGGTATAAAAAAAAAAAACAATAAATCAATCAATTAATCAATTTAAACATCTGTCTGCATCAGCATACCATGGTGTTCTAGTATAGATTATGTTTCAGTCGCAGCATCCATTGTGTCTTCACTGGCCTATTCAAGAATGGCTGTCTCTTCCAGATTTTGTGCAGACTGCCAGATCTTGAGCCTTCCTTATTTACCATTTTTCCCCTGACTTAAAAGAAGCAGTAGAAAAATGGCAAATCACCAAATAATACCAAAAAAATATTAACTATTAATAAAATATAAAACTTCAAACTTTATAATTTCAAATATTATGAGGACATGCTAATAAAATAGTATCTGTCATATACATTGGTCAAATAGCTACAACACTTTCATGCTGACTAACATGTCATTTATCAGAAAATATTGTTATAAAAGCTTATAGGTGATAATGGTCATCATCTTTCTACTGATATTTGAAATATGTGGATCATACAATGATATTATTAAATATGAAGTGTAAAAATGATTATAGATACCTCAAAGTTGTTTATAATATGCACAAAGCATGTATTGCTTGATTTCCACTTACTTTGAGTTTGCAATCAAAATCATTTCCATTTGTTCACATTGACCGCAAAAAAACAAAAACATTTGATCAATAAAATAATAGAAGGAAATGTTTGATTTGTTTTGTTTTTTTTAAGATTTGGTTCAAATAAGTAGATACCCCAGTAATTGGTGACCCACTAAGCTGCATATTGTTTCTACTATATGAAGCTGGTGTTCAGTTCTTTGTGAATATCCCAATTCTAAGCACTGATTTTATGAGACAAGGGAAGATTTGTAAAATATAGTCTTCTTGTTCTCAGTAGCCATCAGTATATTATTCAGTTACAGAATACATCCAAAAATAATTCTATCTTAGAATCAGATCTGTTTCCAAAGCATTATTTCCTCATAACCTGTAGAGAATTAAGAGAAAGCATTTTCCTGATAGTTTTGCACCAAAGATTAGGGTACAGGAATTTTTTTTTTTGCATAAGTACTTTACATTCCATTTTGCATACTTTGTGTATAGAAAAAAGTACCAGTATTTTTTGTACTTTCAAATATATAAAGATTATATATATATATGTATATATATATATATATATATATATATATATATATATATATATATAATATTTATATATATATATATATATATATATATATATATATATATATATATATATATATATATATATATATATATATATATATATATATATATATATATATATATATAAAGTTGTGGAGGGAAAATTTTTTTCCTCACCTCCACAACTTCCTTTTATTGTACATTTTCTGTGTTTTAATTTAAGTTAAATCTCCCGTTGAAGCCTGAAGAGTGGGAGCAAAACCGGTTGCTTTGCCTGTTTTTAATATGTCTAGTAATATTAAGCTTCACACTTTTATTTCTGTCATTAAATTTTGTACTTATAAAATATCTTTAAATATATATATATATATATATATATATATTTATTCTAGCATAACATGTCATGTGCCACAGTTATATCATTTCAACCAAAAGTAGGAAGCAAATCTATATAATGATGAACCTAAAAAATTCCTACCCTTTTGCCTCCCTGCACACAAAGTACTAAATAACATACCTTTGGAGGCAGTTGATAAAGTTGTAGCCTTATTTCATGCTCATAACTCTTTTTTCCCCACCTAGACCAGCTCATCTCCTAAATAAACTGGTATTACAAACAAAAAAGTATTTAATTTTCCATTATAATCTATCTCAGTGTCTATGTTCCTATCAATAAACTGGTACTGCAACTCACAAAAAAATGTTATTTTCTAATATAAATTATTTACCATTGTCAGTTCATATCTGTGAAACTATCAATCTTTTCAACTCATTCTCTTCATATCTATCTACCTCAGTCCATTCATACCTATCTACCACTGTTCCTACCTATCTACCTCAGTCCGGTCATGCCTATCTACCTCAGTTCGGTCGTGCCTATCCTTCTCGGTCCGGTCATGCCTATCCGTTTCAGTCCGGTCATACCTACCTACCTACCTTCCTATATATTTACCTATATATCTCTCTTAGTCTGTTCATATAAATCTATTAGTCGATCTTTCTGTCTATTTAGTAGCTAAAAAGGTCAAGCATTTGCCTTGGGCTTTGGTCACCACTGGCCCTGGGCACCAGTGATTGAATTCAAATAATGGCTAAGATTTCAGATACTGATTGATTTTCAAGACGATTAATCCTTCCTCCAGAGAAGTTTGTAGCCACACAAAACTTTTATCCCTCATCAGTCACAACATTTATGTCCTTGTAAAATCAGCTAGCCAATACATTGTATGTATGCATCTACCTATGTGTCAGTGTGCTGTCAGTCAGCATCAGCTCCATTTTACTGCAAAGACCATTCTAAAATCTGTAGAGCATTTTCACAATAATCAATAACATGGCTTTTATT